>JAVTVY010042736.1:0-178378 GCA_036873755.1 Hanleya hanleyi | reverse complement strand
ACATACTTTACGAGATTCTAGTAACATATTCACTTTACTTTCATCGGCACGAACTCCGTGGCGAAAACGGGAGTGTTCGAATTTATTGTTTCACGGGTGTATATTGAAAATGCTCCCGTTTTCGTTTTATTAGGATGGACAAAATCACGACAGGGGAAAAATCGGCCGTTTTCGAATTAAATTTGGAAGGTGAATTAATAGGGAAATTACCGTAGTTTACATATCCTGATGTTAAGTTATTGAACCATTTTGTTGTAAATATGACAATATGAATGTGTTAATTTCTGCTTTATTTACATTTTAGGTATATGAATGCAGAAGGACTAGAACAGCTTCTGAATAAGGACCATGTAGATCGGGTCGAAGTCGCCATGCTGGAAAAGATTGGCGTTCAAGGTAAACAAAACTGTTCAAACACAACAGTGTGTGCATGGGGGGGGGGGGAGGGGAGGGGGGATTAAAGCATAGACAGTCTTTGAGAACATGAGATGAAGAGTGGTGTTAAGAATGGTGAGGGGATAATGTTACCATTTTTGGTGGGGAGGGGAAAAGGCAGGAGTGGATAGGTGAGAGAGAGAGAAGGTGGAAGTGGTGAGTGATGTTGAATAAGTATGTGAGATTTAATTGCACATGTACATGTTTTTCTCAGCATTACAATATGATTTGATTTCTCATAGAAAAATTCAACATTTATTTGATTGGTATTTTTTCTTTGTCTGCTTTGAGAAAGTTTCTGTTTGACATGTTTGATACATTTGGTATACATGTATATATTTTCAGGACGTGTTGACTTTTATGACCAGTATGGTGTAATCTGTGACGTGATGCAGAATCACATGATGGAGATGCTGACATTGGTTGCCATGGATTTACCCGCAAATGCAGCAGACTCTTCCGAGGTGAAAGCCAAGAAGCTGAGACTGTTGCGACGGATAGAGCCAGTTAAGGGGAGCTCACTCTTACATGCACAGTACAGCGGTTATGTGGAAGAAGGAGCTGTGGAGATGGGAAGTGCTAATTTCACAAGTAAAGTTCCAACATTCGCTGCAGCAGTTCTTAAAATTAACAGTCCAAGATGGGAAAATGTCCCCTTTGTTTTGGTCTCTGGCAAAAAGATGACAGAAAAAGCCAGCTACATTAGGGTTGTGTTTAAGAAAAATAATTTTAAAATAGCTAAACAGGGATTGTTTGGTGGTCAGTTGTCTAACATAAGACAACTTGTATTTCAAATAAGTCTTGGATCAACTGGAGAACCAGCTGTTATATTTTCGAACAATTTAGGAAATCTATCAATACCATTATCTCTGCAAAAGAGCAATTTGGTATCATCGAAAGACCTCCATGAACAATCGGCTGATGACCTGACATTATTAGTTGTTAAAGATAAAGTAGATGCTTACACATCAGTTATTAGCGATATTGTTCATGGTCGACAAGAAAACTTTGTTGGATCCGAACACCTTATGGCATTATGGGAAATTTGGTCACCTGTGCTACATTCCTCAGGGTCAGAAGCTCCAAGGATATATACACCGGGGAACCAGCATGGGATGTTGGATTTCACCTTAATTAGTGATGGTCTAGTTTATGACATAAATCCAGTTTATTTTGAGACACTCGATACGCAAAATTCTTTACTGAAAATGTTTTCTATGCCGTCTCATTTTCAAGGTGGAAAACTGTTCGTTAACACTACTAAAATGTTGATATCAAACTTAGTCATTCATATGGAAAAAGTCGCCCAATTAGCTATAAAGCAGAGAGGGGTATTCCACCTGGCTTTGTCAGGTGGGCGTAGCCCTGTTAAACTTTTGCGATATTTAGGTCAACTCGGATCCAGTTTTCCTTGGAAGTGGGTCCATATTTGGCTTGTGGATGAGCGTTGTGTCCCATTTACAGACACCGAGTCGAATTTCCGCAGCCTAGAAGAGAATTTGTTATCCTTCATCAACATTCCCTACCTAAATATCCATCCGATGCTGGTCGAAGTGACCGGAAATGTCTGTGATGAAACCGAAATGGCAGCAGAAAAATACGAAAAGAATTTGAGACATTTTATTGCAAATATCCAGCTTGACTTTGTTCTATTGGGCTTGGGACGTGATGGACACACAGCATCCCTTTTCCCGAATCAGTTGTCTTTACGAGAGAATGGAAAGCTAGTGATCCTGGCCAAAGCCCCAGGAGAAAATATCCCTCGTAGAATGACACTCACATACAAGACCATAAACTCGGCAACTAATATCGCAGTTCTTGTGATGGGAAGAGAAAAACATGACATTATTGATACTCTACAGAATCCTGAAAATGAAAATCAGTTGTCGAATTTTCCTATCTTAGGAGTAAAACCAACATTTGGAAACATGTCCTGGTACATTGATAATGATGCATTTTATGGACTTTGAATTGTTTTTTTTTGTTTTTTTCTTTTCTTTCCAGTATGATAATCAAAATCAGCACATGCAGTAGTCATATACTACTCTGGGATTCAAATCCTGGGACAGAATATCTGGAAGATACCTCCTCGACAGGCTCTGACACTGCGCACCATGTAGTGTTGTTTTAATCTAGATATCAATGTACGCCTTCACTGACACCAAATCTGATCAAATATCAATCTAGCCCATGAACTCACTTTAGCTGCGAAAACTGACCTCTGGCCTAGTGGATTTCTGGGAGCGAAAACGGAAACATCGCACCTGTTTGTTTACTTTCTTATTTATTCTACTTTTGATGTGTTTTGTACTCTGTCCCAAATGGGATGCTCAGTACAATAAAGAATCTTATTTTATCATGAGCACAATTAATTTTCAGCGGAAACAATCTCGCATTCGTCTATTTCCGTATTGACGAAAATTAGCCCAGTTGCTGAGTTCTGATAGATTGCTATTATTCAACTAAACATAGAAATAGTTTTGTATAATTTGAATGAATCATGTTCGTTTGGTTAAAATTAACTGAATTTCACAATAAAATGCGCCCGGATCTCTTGATTATCAAAGGCACTATTTCGTAGCCGGCTCACTACGTGATCGTCATACGCTCCCCACCGGTGGGGATTTGTGCGTTCTATGTGAGAGGCTCGTTCTGCCAATACGGAAATAGCCGAACGTGAGATTGATCAAATATAAACAATTCAAACTTGAAGCATTTTGATTGGGTGGCACAATTCGATTGACAGGCTTGTTCATTTCAAACTGACTGCACTGCATTGGCGACATTGCACACGCCCACCACTTTACTGCACATGTCACTCCGCTGTCGATTTCAATTCGATTCGAAGGTCTGGATTGATTTAGTCCGAGGTGTCAAAGGCTGAAAATGGTAGCTTCCGGATATTCTTTCCCAGGATTTGATACTCAATGTAGTCATACACAGGATATATCCATTACCCTTTGGTATGTTTGAAGGGGAGAGTTGTTTTCCAACCCTATGTCTCCTAAGCTGTGACTCGTCCCACCCCATGACCTTAACTTTTCTGAAAGATTGAACCACTGCACAAATCAACAATTGTGGGGGCACATCTATTACCCCAGAGTGATTGTCTCCACCCTCAGGTTACTGAGTCCTGCCCCTCTATCTCCTAAACTATGTCTTGCCCCACCCAATAACCTTGTATATTCTGAAATTCATTGAACACTCTAACACATCCATTACCCACAGCGAGGAGTGGGGGATGTTCCCAAGGGCACTGAGCCCCACTCTCTATGTTTTAACTATGCCTTGCCCCAACCCATAAGTATATGTATTCTCAAATCTTACCTCATCGCACACTTATGGGTCACAGCTAATTTAAACTTGGGGGTTCACCCCCCCCCCCGCCCCCCCAACACACACACATATCACCCCCACCCCCTCACCAGGCAAATGAAATGAACTGAATAGACTATTCTTCATCAAGTTCGAACATTGTCTATCTACATATATGCAGCATGCGAGCCTCATATGGCTCTGCCATTTACCTTTTTCTTGTTGTCCATTTGTGAACCACATTCCCGAGCAAATTATTTTTTAAACAATGTAGATTCGAGGCATTCAATCATGAATTGTTCAGCAATGGAAATGAGAAGAAACTGAAGTATCATACATGTCATAATTCTTGTACTGTGTCTACAGGTTGTTTTATGTTGGCCCTGCTCATGATAAACTTTAACTTGAAGTTATTAAATACAGTCATAATCCCAAATATTTTCAGCAAAAAAAACCGACAAAAAAAAGAAAAAAGGCAGAGACAGATAAAAAAAAAACGATAGAGTAAAGCGAAAAAGATAAATGTATTGAATGCAGAGTTTACTTTCCAATAAGCATGAGGGGCATCCTTGCATATTCTACATCCCGATTAAGTCATGGTTCGTCTAACAAATTCGAGACATGACGGATAGCTTGTACACAGCAACGAATATCAGCCACTTCAATCGGAAATATTAGTGAGCTTATGACCTCTTCGAACATGCCCATATTTGAACGAATTAAGCGCCAGGCAATGTCTCCATCTGGTTGCTTTGATTAAAGTCAGATGTTTATAGGCTATCCAAGTATGTTTTGTTTTAAGATACGCCCTCATGTTGTTTCCTCTCGGACGTCAAAGAGTTTGTCTTTTAGCTTGTTCTCTACATAAACTGTGCCTTCATATAATTATACCAAGATTCCACGACATGTTGGTGACATGATCAAAGCTTAATGAACCTTTCGATTGAAATTTCTACTTCCGAATATCCTCATTTTCTTGAAGGAGAATATTAAAAAAATGTTGTGAGAAACAACAAAACGGGCAAATCAAATAGAGTTTACACATGCGAAAATTTCTTGTTTTATTACTCGGAAATGCGCTAGAACGAGTCTCCGGCCATCTCAATCTCAGTAAACCCATATATGATATCACGGAATATTATATCTGAATTCAGCCCTATATAAATGCCGTGCGAATTTGAAACTGCATTTGTTAGCCAATCACGTAGCTAGCTTGGTTAAATAATTCCAAAATCACGCCCACAGTAATTACACACGGTAGCACGTGGACCAAAACAGTAAACATTATCAGGAAGCAATATGGCATCATTTCCAGACAGTGTGAACATCAAATGGTTTGTTCCCGCCGAAAAGTCTGGCTTTGTTAGGCGACAGAAAATATCAAAAGATTGTGCCGTCCAAAGGTGTTTATATCCCTGAATTAAACGCCAATCACTGTCGAGGGAGAAAGACGGAAATTGTCGTGATTGGCTTATTATGGGATCTCGTAGAATATCGGCGAACATTTCGCACAAAGCTTTCATAGCGTTACGTCTAGATGGCATTCCCCTGATTTATCATCTTGGTTTACCTAGATTGCGGCCATCTAAGGCCCCTGGACCCTCGCCTATTTGTGCTGTGATAGTGCCTCCCCCCTTCACCAATTGCTTCCGCCCTGCATGGTTTATGCTAATGAAGTACTTGTACTAACAGATCAATACCACAAAGCAGTTGCACGACAAACCCTTTGGACGGGATTCGGATGAAATTGTCTCGTTCTCACTAGAGTTTGCCTCTGACTGTCGGAGACTCAGCTGAAATTATGAGAAATCAGACCTACATGTTTTCATAGCTGTTCAGAGTCATAATAGTAGGAGCCTACATTTCGCAGCTTATGTATCATATGCTGAGAAACGGAGTTTGAGTTGCGGCTGTGCTGCTTGAATGAGTGATATATATGTATATATATTTCAAGCATACGTGCAAACTTGTGTCTACAGACATGTACAATGTAAGGATCTTATTAGAATACATTGAAATTGGTTTTCACCAACCCAATCTAGGTAAACCAAGATAGTATATCGAACAAATATCATCTAGCGTTAACGCTATGAACAATTCGTGTGAGCTGTTTGCCGATATTCTCCAAGATCCCATAATAAACCAATCACGACAATTCTGCCTATTCCATTTGAAGTTGATTGGCGTTTCGTTCACGGATATTTACAATATTTCAACGAGACGGTCTTTTGATATTCCCAACGGCCCGACAAAAACCAGAGTGTTGGGCGGGTGCAATCCTTCGAAATTTCTGAAGAACGTTTACCACGGACCATGTCTAGACATGATACATTATTTTGATACTGTTTAACTATATTGTTCAATATGTTGGTCCACAGGCCCATGTGTGTAATTACGAGGAGCATTATTTGAAAGTTATTTTCTTCCTGATTAGCTAACAAATGTAGTTTGAAATTCGCACGGGATTTATACAGCGCTGATGTGAGACGAATATTCCATGATATTATATCTGAATTTACTGAGATTGACACCAACCATTCTTGGGAAAAGATTTTGGAAGGGTTCTGTTTTATCAAAGTTTAAAATATTTTAAATTTGAGTATTGGGACCTAGGTTAATGTCGGTATTTAGAGAGTGCTTGGTTTACCCAGGTGTTGGTATTAACAGTTTTCGCTGTATATATTAGACTTGTTTTTACATAAGCTTTAATTATGCCAATGGTTTATCTGAAATGTCCCCATTCAAAGCAGTTGATATTCTAATAATGGAATAAGTGAAATTGGCAATTTTAGTTAAAAAAAACAACACATTTTGTATAATAAATTTTGGTGTTGTGATCATGATAGTGGTACCATTTGGATAGTGATTTAAATGTTAAATGTTTCAATAATGTCCATCCATCATTGAATTGTTTTGCTATTTCGTCCAAAGAAGAAAAATCCATCTGGATATAATAATTTGCAACTAGAAACTCTGTATGATTGAAAATTGTAAAGGAATAAAGAAAGATTTATGTTCTTCCTTATAATGTCTGCTCACTTCCGGTTGCATATGTGCATGAGACCTCCCGGCTTTTTGACGCTCTGCACAAGTTCCGGTTACGTGACTGAGGCATGTCTGAAGTCGTCTGGGCAAGTCTGAGCTTGTCTGGGGATTTCCCCATGAAGGTTATCAATCTGGTGAAAAAGTCTGAAAATCTTCTGCGAAATTCCAACACCTCATCAGTATGTGTGTATGGTTGCGGGCGTGGAAATTCCAGGATGGGCTCGGTACTGGTTGGTGGTTGTGGGAAAACTTTCGCCAGTTTATCAGTTTTTGGAAAACAAGTCTGGACTTGTCAGCTATCTGAGTATAATTAATAGGGCTGATTTTTTATACACCCTAGCCCGTTTATTGCGGTTTATGTTTCATCTGTAAACTTTCGTTAGCTGTGCAATATTTCCAGTTCCAGGTCATGGATCGGTACCAAACCTTTGGTATAGCTTATCCATGAAGCAAAGGGGAACCCAACCTGTAACCATCTGGGTGACTGAGATACATCTTTTTTTTAGATGACGACTCTATAACGAATATTATGGATTAAGAATACTGATCAGCGATACGGATTTGATATTTTTGGAACATCATGATGTCTTGCCGGCATCATTGAAAACTGTTGACCGCTTCTCTCTTGCAGGAAACAAGCCTATGTTTATGTATACTATGATTGTCTTTTTGAATTTGGTGCTAATACTGTTATGTGGAAAATGGAATAGGTCTTTGGATTATGGACGCGGATATTCTCTAATGGACGACGGCTGGATTATGAATGACGGACTAGACGCTTGTAATCTATACGCGGTAAGACTGAACTTGGGATCGTGTCAACCTGTAACCATTTCGGTCATCTATACGCGGCAAGACTGACCCTGGGATCGTGTGTATCCATGTTTAGCCTACTTTCGGCAATTGCCAGAGGGAATTTCCATAAATCAATATCACGTGACTTCGTCAGCCAATCAGCTAAAGTCTACCGACGTAACCCCAACGTAACTCGCCATTTTCGAGTCATGTGATGAACTACTTGTTCAAAATTTCAGATCCACCACACCTCTTGGATGATACGAAAGTTATACTATATGTTATTAATCGATTGTTTTCGTATTGCCTTCGTATTGACCTGAGGGTCGCCGTATTGGCCCGAGGCCGCAGGCCGAGGGCCAATACGGCGACCCGAAGGTCAATACGAAGGCTATACGAAAACAATCGATTCATAATATTTTTATTAATTGACATTTCGGGTCTTACTGGCCGTGTTGTTGTTTTTCTGGGTTTGAATGGCGGCATCCGTTTCTTCATCTGTAACTGGTTTAAATCGTTTTAAATCGTCTCCACATATCTCTCCAAGCTCCAGAATTCTGTCCACAAGCCCTTGGACAACACGCTCTGCGCTCGTCATCGCGCTGAACAAACAACACTGCTGTCGTCTGTTTCTCCAGTCGTCGGTCGTTACTGCGGATTACGGCTGCACTCGTTGACCTCGGCCAATACAACATTCAACCCGGCCAATACAGCTTTCAACTCGGCCAATACAAGTGGGGTTCGACATGACGTATAGACAGGCCGTTTTACACTGTATTCGGGTAATAACACACACAGTCAATTAATAAATACCTATATATTTGTGTAAGCCCAGGCAATATCTGTTTCAGAAGTGGTATGAAAACCTGTAATTTATCAGATTTCTCGAGTCTGTTCTCCGCCGGATGAAGGCCGAATATCGCTCCGCAATAATGGAGACACACGATTCGCAAGCCATCTTATGGATGGCGAAGTGTACGCAAATGGGGATCGTGTGTATCCATTTTTCAGCCTACTTTCGGTAACTATATGAGGGAATTTTCCGAAATCAACACCACGTGATTTCGTCGGCCAATCAGCTAATCTCTACCGACGTAACCCGCCATTTTCGAGTCCTGTGCTGTCCTACTTTTTCAAAATTACAGATCTATAACACCCCTTGGATGATACGGAAGTTATTCATATCTATATCTTTAGTAAACTCAGATAATATGTTTCAGAAGTAGTGTGAAAAATATGTAATTTATCAGACTTCTCGAGTCTGTTCTCCGCCGGATGAAGACCGAACAGTATACGGTAACGTATCGGATATCGCTCCACAATAATGGCGACACATGATTCGCAAGCCATCTTATGGATGGCGAAGTGTACGCAAATGAGGGGAACCGTAATCATTTTTAGGTCACAAAATGCCAAAGGCTAAGGTCACTGACACACGATCGATAGACCATTAAAAAGTGTTATGTTTATGCTGCGAGTACCGCGCAGAGATGTAGATTGTGCTGACAAAGCAAAAAAAGTCACTCAAGATGTGCACATGAACAGATACAATAAAAGCGTGACTGAGATACAATTCTTCACAGGGATATCATTTTTATCCGCCGCCACATAAGTGTGAGGCGGGGGGGCTTAGATACATCGAGCGTCCGTAATTCCGTTACACATTGCCATTTTTTGTCCGACCAATAACTTGAGAACTATTGAACCATTCGACTTCAAATTTGGAGAGTGTCTTGACATTGGTGAGAGAACGGTTGCGAGTGCTTTTCAGTTGCCTGTATAATCAAAGATGGCCACTGTCGGCCATCTTCAATTTTAAGTCCTTGGATCTTGTCCGGGCAATACATCGAGAATGATTGAACCGATCGACTTCAGACTCGGAGAGTGGCTTGTCATCGGCGAAAGGACAGGTAGGATTGCTTTTCATTTACCTGCTTAATCCAAGATGGCCGCCATCAGCCACTTCACATTTCTTGTGCGACCAATAACTCGACATCAGCCATATTGGATTTTCAGCAGTTGGATATGCAAACAATTCTTTTCCGACCACTAACTCGAGAACTGTTGAAGCGATTGACTTCAAACTTGGAGAGTGTCTAGCCATCGGTGAGAGGACGATTAGGATTGCTGTTTAGTTACTTTCCTTGTCCGACCAATAACACAAGAACTAGTGAACCAATCGACTTCAAACTTGGAGAGTGGCTTGACATCAGTGAATGGACGGCTGGGATTGCTATTCAGTTACATGTGTAATTCAAGATAGCCACTGTCAGCCATCTTGGATTTTAAACGCTTGAATCATTTCCGGGTCATAACTCCAGAATGACTGAACTGATCGACTTCAAATTTGGAGATTGGATTGACATCGATGAGAGGACGGTAGGGATTGCTTTACAACTAACTACATAATTCAAGTTTGCCGCTATCAGCCACTTGGACAATAACAATAACTCGAAAATGATTTAACCGATCAATCGACTTCATATGGCTTGACATCAGCGAGAGGAAGGTTAGGATTACTTTTTCCTTACCTCCGTAATCTAAAATGGCTGCAGTCAGCTATCTTGGATTTGTATTTTAAGCATTTGGATCTTGTCCGGACAGTAAGTCGATAACGATGATAATTTTGAACCCCGTATACATCAGTTCCAACACTGTCCACACCTTAAAAATGTGTAAATGCACTTTCTTCATAAAAAAAGCAACATGGCCTCTGTGAGATGCATGGCTCACCAGAGAGATCTCCATTTTCAAAGTCATACTCTTAATCAATGATATGGGATGTCATTGACCAAAAAATCGACCATAGAGGTCCACATCCCCCGCAGCAGCAGCACCAGTTCCATAACTTGCTGAACGTGGGTCGCTATGGTCGATTTTTGTTGTTGTTGTTGTTCTTGTGATAGTTTCATGTCTTCGCATATGGCGTCCGTTCTTCCGTCACACTTACCTCGTGTATTCATCTTCCCCAGTTTTCATCAGAAGCTGCTGAAACTGTTAACGTGGTTTGAAGATGTGCATGTCCTGTTTATGGGATGAAATATTAATTGTGTTATGATTATGACGTTTTGGACTTTTTCGATTTTCTGCATCTATTCCAGTATATAAACAATGTTTTTTTGAAATCAACTCGTCCAAGTTTTCTCTGGATACTTCTGAAACTTTTAGTCATATTTAAAATTATTGGACTCTACATATCCTATTGATGAGATGAGTTATTGACTTTTTGTTAAAATTACCAGGAATTGGATTTTTTCCATTTATTCTAGTATGGTATATAGACCATGCTCTCGTGAAATCAGTTAGTCCAACGGTTTTCACTGAATGATTCTGAAAGTTTGTACACATATTTAATATGGTGTGGGGCTGTGGACATCCTATTTATGACATGAAATATTGATTTTTGTCAAAATTACCAGGAATTAGACTTTGTCGATTTTCTGCATCTATTACAGTTTTTAGATCAAGTACTTGTGTAATGAACTAATCCACCACTTTTCTCTGGATGCTTTTGAGACTTTGTCAACATGTTTGATAGGTTTGGGTATGTGCGTATCTATATGTACCAGGAATTGGAATTGTAAATTTGCTGCATCTATTGCATAATGTGATAGTTATGGAAACCCAAATTTGCTGAGATACATGTATAACCGTCAACAACAAAAAGATTAAAAAGCTTACTTAAAATATTAATGTTTTTCAGCTACAAAGAAGTTGGACGTAAATTCTTCCAGGTACTTATTACCAAGAGGTGGCCTTAACCTTTTTTATTATTTTTTTTTTAGATTCTCTTTTCTTATAGCTTCTATTGAACTGACCAAAAACCTTAAACTCTGCAATAATCCAGTTATGCCTCATTCACTGATTATTCAAGCGGGAGAATACGATTTCTGTAAACCCCAATTTCATTACATATGCAGTCAAAATATCGATCTGTGTTGTCATTTGATTTCATGTCAGTACACCGGCATCTTTTCCCAACATGTTTACATGTTGCTTTTAATAGTTATCTGCATTGTATGTTGAGATTCTGCTGAGACATTGTGATGTAGTTTGTGACTAGGTGGTGCTTGGTCGGCGTCGAGCCTCGCAGACTTGTTCTGAACGACAACGTTCATTCTACCAATATTTCCCCGATTGGGGCGTTTCTTCTATTCAATTGTCACTCAGTTAATCACTTTCCGTCAGATGGCTTGATAGGGTTATCATATCATTGCTCTTCGATATTTGTATCTAATACCGCGAAAGCCGGTGCTAGGAGTCGTATGACTTCTTGGCAGTACTCCGGCATCTTTTTCGACCACGTTTATATGCTGCGTTTAATTGTTATCTGTATATGTTGAGATTCAGCTGTTGGACGTTTCGTACCCGAGGCTTGCCCTCTGTGCAAGGAAGGAAACACAAGGAAGGAAACACAAAGCTGATCAACTATTGGATTTTTTAGCAGGACCCTGTGAAATCTAAAAATAGACCATGTTCATTGATTGGTTAAAAATTTCACGAGTGTTTTCAGAACCAATCAACGATCGTGAAGTTAGAATCCCTTCGATGATTATAAAACCAGGATTAAAGCAAGCGGACTGCACAATCGTTTCTCATTATGACAGCGTACAGGACGTGGTCCAAAACCATTTAGGAATTGCGAGCTACCATGATAGCGGTACAATAGACAGCAATATGCTGTCGGTTGAGAACAGACCTCGGGACTAGAGCCTCCTGTTATCGGACGAGGACAACCCCATCTTACAAGAGGTAAGAAACTCGTCCCCAATGCTGCCTGTTTCACATGCCGTGCAGTAACATTCAGATGGAGGTATTGCTATGTGACGCCATCTTCCTGTTTCTATTGGTAGTTTATGATTGCAGCTTCGAAATCTGGATAGGATTTTTCTGCTTTTATCATCCAGATTCTTCGGGTAGAATTCCAGCTCAAAATTTGTTTTGAAAATTCGCCAGACAGCGTGCGCACCTCGCCAGACATAGGGAGACAGCGGACACTCATCGTCAGACATAGACAGCGGGCGCACGTCGCCAGACATAGACAGCGGGCGCACATCGCCAGACAAAGAGAGACAGCGGGCGCACATCGCTAGACAGATGGCGGAGCTGAAAGAAACATCAGTCCAACAAAATTTAAACGTGATATGGTCGTATAGCGTTATTTGCATAACCCGCCGAGCAGAGAATCCTGGGTAAATTCAAAATGGCGTCCATGTGGGGGTAACAGAAAAGTGATGTTATCATTTTTCTTCAAGGTATTTGTTTTTCTGCGCATAAGTGGGCAAAAGCTATTTTATCTTCACCTCAGATTGTTATTTATTAATTTACCTAGAACGTTAATACATACATGCAAAAAATTTAAACATATGACCGAAAAATCTACCAAGAAAGCGTTGTGTGAAAATGAAGTCACTGTGACGTTATCGAAAGGCCATCTTGGATGTTGTTACATTTTCTGGTAGGGCTTATCTCAAGGGTACAGTGCGTTAAGACAAATACTTTGGGGGACAATTTCGTACGACAGTTATAACATATAAAACTAAGGCTGATATCTCGTTTTCATCTCGCGTGATTTCATACACATTCTCCTGGGATTCATTATCAGCTGATATCCAATATTATGACGTATGATGCTGTCGACACAAGTCCTCGATTTCCACCTCTGGGGAGATGAAATCCTCAGATGTTATTAAATTCCCTGATACTTGTGAACAAACATTGGTTCTTTGCTTATCCAGTAGCCAAAGTGGTAGAGTTATTAATTATTTAACCTTCACGATGCCGTTTTAGAGTCCCCTGAACCCAGCATTCCGGGTTTCTGCTATTTTGCTATTTTGCTTCATTCTAGCAAATAATTCCCTATTCGCCACTCGGAAACCGTAATTGGCTGGGGAGTGCTGTGGTGAACACGGGCTGTTACTTACGTGGCTTGGAATGATTCCAGGAACAATATGTCCAATTCTACCACACCTAGGTGGCATCTAATTCCAATAGACGTCACTTAACCCTATCTGGCCTGGGCTTTTTGGGACCTGTCCAGGCCTGGGGGGGGGGGGCCGAAATGGCCCCCCCCCCTAATTATTTTTCTTACCCCTTGAGCTAGGGGGCTGAAACTTATTACTCTATACCCTTGGGTCAAGCTCTACCAGAAAATCCAAGATGGCCGCTTTGATGACGTCACAGTGACGTCATTTTCAAAAACGGCATTTTTTGGTCGATTTTTCGGGATGATTTTCCGAATTTTTTTTTTTTGCAATTTCTCCACAAAAACTGCATGAAAAATTAGCAAATATTAATACGATATGAAATAAAATAGTTTTTGCCCACTTTTCATCGCGGAAAAGCAGAAATTATGAAGAACTATGACAAAAACATCATTTTTCTGGTACCCCACATGGCCGCCATCTTGAATTGACCCATGATCCTCTGCTCGGGGGTTCATGCAAATAGGCCCAAAATGACCCCAATAAGATAAACTATAAAGTCACGGAGTTTCAGCTCTCCATTTTTTGCCGTTCCGGAGATAGTGCAGAAAGTTTGGTAGGGGGGGGCTATAATGCTCCCCCCCCCCAGGCCAGATAGGGTTAATAAGCCGATCGGTGCGAATCGTTTGACGTCATGGTTTTCTTCGTGCGACCAGTTGTGTTCTACCAGACGGAGTCCGGCTCGTGTACTGCGATATGACCATTGTATTTGAAGTACCGGGTCAGCGGTAATGTATTTAAAAATCCAAGGTTCACGCTATAGTTGGAATATTCTTGAAATTTATTGGTAATTGTTGACATTGTTTTTTTTTTCTTCATTTTGAACATTAAAAGCGTTTTAGCATGCTCCCAGCTATCATATTTTGGACCGTGTGTCGATTCACGGCACACGACTTGCAGGATCCGTCTGCTTCGATTAACCCTACCTGGCCTGGGGGGGGGGGGGGGCGAAATGGCCGCCTACCAAACTTTCTGCGCTATCTCCGGAACGACAAAAAATGGAGAGCTGAAACTTCGTGACTTTATAGTTTATCATATTGGGGTCATTTTGAGCCTACTTGCATAACCCCCCGAGCAGAGGATCATGGGTAAATTCAAGATGGCGCTCACGTGAGGTCCCAGAAAAGTGACGCTTTGGTCATATTTCTTAAAAATTTCGGCTTTTCCGCGTTGAAAAGTGAGCAAAAACTATTTTATTTCACATCACATCAATATTTACTAATTTATCATGCAGTTTTTGCGGAGAAATTGTGTAAATAAAAAACTCGGAAAATCTGACTGAAAAATCGACCAAAAAATGCCGTTTTTGAAAATGACGTCACCGTGACGTCATAAAGGCGGTCATCTTGGATTTTCTTACATTTTCTGGTAGAGCTTGACCCAAGGGTATAGTGTGGTAAGTTTCAGCCCCCTAGCTCAAGGGGTAAGAAAAATAATTAGGGGAAGCCATTTCGGCCCCCCCCCCCCCCCCCAGGCCACAACAGGCCCCAAAAAGCCCATGCCAGATAGGGTTAATTGATGGACCAACGCATTTTTTTCAGGAATAGGGGTGCTAACATAAAAAAATATTCCTTTGCATGAAAAATATCCACAATTCTGCCGTTTGCAGTATAGTAGAATAGAAATAATTGCTTGTTTACTGTGGTAAAACGAGTCGGATAGATCGCGATGGAATAGGATGAGTCTAAGTTTGGCCACGAAGGTCATAACCCTGATTGTTCAAAGGCGATCCTACTTGTTTTACCACAGTATAAACAAGCAATTATTTCTTAATTTTAGGTCCACAACTACATATACCTCCGTAGGCTTATGAAGCCAAGCTGGGTGAAGCTTAGTTGGTTCGTCGCGATACGACTGAAATAATGTTGAAAGCGACGTTAAATCATATCCACTCTCGCTCTAGAAACAAACCACCGTATTTATATAGCAGTAAAGATTGATGCTTTACCCCAGGTCGTCGTCTTATATCGTCGCTCTCGGATATCTCGGATGTTGAGGCGTTCAATCCATCAGACGTCCTCTATGCTCATCCATTAACATCAAATGAGTTATCTGTTTGAGCTGATCTGTCATCACAGCTCCCGAGCTAGCGTATCTAATTCCGCATTAGCCGGTGCTAGGGGTCGTGTGGGTACTTCATAGTCTCCACATGAACCTCTGCAATGAAAGCACGGCTGAGATACTAAGGCTACGTCCTTGAATCCACCGTATTCTCGAGTCTGAATGTGAGGTGCCGAGGGTGGAGTCATATGGTTGCTATTCATTCGCCAGATTTAACTTAGTTAAGTTGTTCCAAGAAGTCGTGCATAACAGCATTTTAATTAGCCCTGACCGATTCGCCCACCTAGTTTTGAAGTTATCGGCTGCTGGTACATACTTATCAACGTTCGCTTACAATCGAAACTTTAATATTCCATGCTTAAAATGTACATGTATTGGTTAGAATAGCAAACAAAGCCTTGCTTTAATAATATTTTTATGTTCTGTCTTGGACAACGGGGGGTAATACCAACTATCCACACACCTTCTGTGATTGCCAATTCTTGTTCGTCGATTTTGGCTCTGCTAACCAATCAATTCACATATCTAGGGCTCCCAGTTTATCTTCAGCTCCTGTAGTGTAAGACTTATTGACCGATTTACTTGTTAATGTAAACTGATGCAAAAATTCGCTTGCGGCCGTTTAGCTCATGTATGGAGGAAATAATGTTGCACTTTACCCTAGATAATAGCTAATAGGTTGAACAATAATCTTCAGCGGCTTAAGGATAGCTATCCCCTTAGAGGGTTAAAATTGGCCTTTTTTTTTTTTATTTCTTCATTCAAATATTCACTATTTCCTTTAACATTTGGTGAAAAAATGAAATAAAAATTATAAATAGAAGTGCTTCAATATTAGGATTAAAAATTTAGTTCCGAGGCCCTGGAACAATTAAACAGATTGCCTTAGCTTGGGCTTGGCTACTATTATTTTTGTCTGTTAAATTTCCCTTTCCAAAACTCATTTCCGCAGTATTATGGTAAGCTAATTATCTATTAGTCCTACTTATATTTACATTAATGTACCCCCTTCTGATCAAAACCATGCAAACATCCTTATTTTTGTTTCTAATTATGACAGTGACACTTCACTCAGACACCCGCCGTGAAGTAATCTACACAGGTGTGAACAAGTTTTAGCTGGTTTTTTAAAGTTTAAATTGGACTTTAAACCGACTTGATGAAAAAAACTTAGTGTAATAGTTATCCAGAATAAACAGGAATTCGAGTAGGTCCCATTAGACAGATTAAAAATGTATTTGACAATAGAATTCAAGCAAAAAATAGGGATTAATTCATCAGATGTATAGCTGGACACATTTTGCCCGATTTCTAGCCTTTCATTTTTGTACAAAATCCGAAATTCAAACGTTTATTTCTCGAAAAGTATCCATGCTACGCTTTTGAAATTTGGCATGCTTGTTACTTATAAGGTGATCTAGAAAATGTTATCTCACTTTTTGTAAGTTCGGCTTCGTTTTTTAATTATCCAACTTTTAAGACAAACGACCGTAAAAAGTACATTTTTTCAATTTATTTTAGTAAAATAGTTATAAAAACAAAACCGGGCAAAAATTTTAAAAATGAGATAAGTTTACTAGTTCGAATTGTCTCCTACCAAGGTATACCATCAAAGTTGAAACAAGACCAACAGTTTTCATGAAATTTCAATTGAAAAATGGACGCTATTGTTTTAATTTTAATTTTTTAAATTGGAATATTTTCTACACAGTAGCAGCGTCAGTTATACAAATCATATAGTTGGAATCCCTACGATGTATGCTTTCATAAAATATATAGTTTATTATGGTTATCTTGTATATTTATTGATACAGACGACAAATTGTCATGGGGTGCAAAAACTGCCTCTAAGGGGATAGCTATCCTTAACCATATGAGTCAAATCTGGCAGCTGATAGTAATCCGTCGCTTTACAATTATTTTTCCTGGAATTTTTTTAAGAAAAATGATATTAATAAGAACGGGCTGGTTTCTTGAAAAAAGAAGCCGTCAATAATCAGCATTGACGTCAGCAAGATGAGTTGAACTTACCTTGATTTGTTGTCAGACATCATCTGGTAATATGACGTGATTTGCGCGACACAAGTCATTGATTCCCACCATTAATAGCCGCCTTTGGTCCCCCTATTGATTCCCACCCTTGGTTCCCACCATAGATATCTCTATTGTTTGGTGAATAGATGATCCCAGATAAATACCAATTCATAGCATGTAGTCCTACAGTTAACAATGTTGACGAACGCTGGTTAATTATTCCACCTTTTCGGCATCGTCTTGATTTGATACATTCATTGTTAAATATATTGATTAGTTATTGTTTATTTAGGAGTCATGTCTGGATTAGTTCTGATAGATAAATTCGGTGTCTTCATAAGCCCTACCTTGGGTTTCCCGTATGCGTTATTCTTGGAATTTGAATTACCTCACTGTCAGGCCCGGTTGAGTCTTGTGTTTTTCATTATTTTTATTTCATACTCATTTCGAATTGGTGCTAACTGTTGTACAAAATAGGTATTTTGATTATTATATGTTATGAATAGATTGTTTTCGTATAGCCTTCGTATTGACCTGAGGGTCGCCGCAGGCCGAGGGCCAATACGGCGACCCAAAGGTCAATACTAAGGCTATACGAAAGCAATCGATTCATAATATTTTTATTAATTGACATTTCGGGTCATTCTGGCCGTGTTCTTGTTTTATTTTTAGCTTGAATGGCAGCATCCGTTTCTTCATCTGTAACTGGTTTAAATCGTTTTAAATCGTCTCCACATATCTCCCCAAGCTCCAGAATTCTGTCCACAAGCCCTTGAACAACCCGCTCTGCGCTCGTCATCGCGCTGAACAAACAACACTGCTGTCGTCTGTTTCTCCAGTCGTCGGTTGTTACTGCTGGTTACGGCTGCACTCGTTGACACAACAATGCAACATTTAACCCGGCCAATACAGCTTCTAACTCGGCCAATACAACTCGGCCAATACAAGTCGGGTTCGACATGATTTGGTTGTTTGAAGTTTAACGTCGCACCTAACCTTATTGGTCACACGGCGACGATGACCCAAACAAACATGCCCCAGCAAAACCCTAACCCTAACAAAAACCTAACCAAAACTACAAAAAATTCGACATGACGTATAAACAGACCGTTTTACACTGCATTCGGGTAATAACATACACAGTCAATTAATAATGACGGATATTCTTTGATGGACGACGGCTGAATATTGAATGTCGGACATGACGCGTGCAATTCAAGTGAACAATCGCAATCAAAGCCTGACTGAGATACATACTCTGGAAACTACTTGGAAATTCATTTGGATAAAGAATAATGGTCAGTGACTTGAATTTTATGTATAAAGCTTCATCTTGCTGAAATAATTGAAAACTCATGGCCGCTTCTCTCTTGTGTGAAACCATCTTGTGTTTTCATTATTTTTATTTCATATATAATTGGAATTGGTGCTAACTGTCATACGAAATAGGTCTTTCGATTATGAACGACGGCAGATTATTGAATGTCGGATCTGACCTTTGCTATCGGAAGGAACAGATCCAAAAATATGCCTTTAAATGCAGTTTTGTTGCAAATTTGCTGAGACGAGCTAATATTGATACCGTTAAGGGTATTATCTCTCAAAATCAGCAATGCTTCTATTTGTGTATTGATTGGATAATTAAGAAATCAGAATAAACCTAAATAATTCGCATCTCTCGGATGAGAGAATTCCATGTCAAAAATCGTGTCCATTGTACGGCATTTCTGTTATTTGTTTTAACCTGGGCTTTTCGTTCACCCTAATTATTTTTCTTACCCTTTGAGCTAGGGGGCTGGAACATACAAATTATACCCTTGGGTCAAGCTCTAACAGAAAATGTAAAAATCCAAGATGGTCGCTTTGATGACGTCACAGTGACGTCATTTTCAAAATTGGTATTGCTTTGTCGATTTTTTGGTCTGGTTTTCGAAATTTTTATTTATTTTTTTATTTATGTAATTTCTCCGCAAAAATTGTCTGATGAATAAGTAATTTTCTGATGTGAAATAAAATAATTTATAAACACTTTTCCTCGCGAAAAAGCAGAAATTCTGAAGAAAAATGACGAAAACATCACTTTTCTGATACCCAACGTGGACGCCATCTTAAATTTTGCCATGATCCTCTGCTCGGGGGGTTAAGCAAATAGACTCAAAAAGACCCCAATATGATAAACTACCCCTAATAATACCTTTATCGTGCCTTCTGTATGCATATATCAAGTAGACCAAAACAGACGAAAAAAGCGATTTAGATAGAGGAATTCAGCGTTTATTAAAAGGAGCATTTTGTGGCTACTATTGGATACTGGCTGACACAGATGTCCGTTTCAGAATTCAAATGTCCTCCGAATGAAGAATCTGGCTCTCATATACAATTGGTCATGGGCTAATTAGCAAATAGAACAACCTGACAGCAGGATAGAGGTAAAGGGTTAATCCCAGATCAATGTCAATTAAATAGATAGTTAACCATAAACTCAATCCGGAATGATCTGTATCCACATTGGAGGTCAATTTACTGAATATGAAAAGAGACGTTAACAACGTTTGACTGAGACAGTAAATGCCGATATCCGTTAACAAGCTGTTCCCCAACGCATTTCTCTGGAACCAATACCACGTTTATCTCAATGTGATTCACTTAGATGTACTTGTGAAATATAAGACCCATGTGTTGCTGTATTATTTGATGGAATACTTGCTATACAGTGATGACACTGTTAAAATTATGATATGGACCTGTTATACTTGCTTCGGGGTTATCGGAAGACGGTATGCATTGATTCAGTTTTGAATCCTTATAAGCTCTTGATTCTCGCCTCTGGGGAATGAAGAGTCTCAGATGGTCTTACTTTGTTGAATCCGGTGATGAAGCATTAGTTCATTGCTTGATCATATAGTCAAAGTAGAAGGCCTATTAATTATTCAACCTTACTCCATCCCAGCGTTGCTTTCTCAGTTTCTTTCATTTTGCTCCATTCTAGGAACACAATTACTGAGAATTTTACGTAGACTTGGGAATACTCGATAGTATCATCTCCAAATATGTCCAACAGATTCAGTCTATGGCTCCTAATTGAGGGCTGAGTTAAAAAAGTCCAAGTCATTCAAGTTAACTTGAACTAGTTGCATTGAAGTGTGAATAAATTAAACCCACGTGAAGCAACGTGAACATGTTTATTGGGAGAACTGTTAACGATTTGATTCTACTGCTAGTACGTTATCTTAAAATATTCATAAAAGGGCGTGGGCTTTTGAAAAGGAACATGTCACATGATATTGATGGTATATCCATATTTATTAACGATGGCATGTAGCCATGATTGGATAAGTGTTTTATTTAAGTGTTTTGTTCAATGGTATATAGACATAATAATCTTATTTGTCTTCACACTAGACTTACGATCACGTTTCTCTTGGAACACATGTGAGTTTTTTTGTAACTGAGAATTAAGATCTGTTTCTCTATTGAGCACAGACTGTTCATTGTAATGATGGTGTATGGGAATTGCTTCGTATATAAACTTTGTACCACAAGTGATGTCTCCAGTGAATAAACAACAGTTTATCTTTAAGTAAGTGTTTCGACTTGTGGAAAACCATAAAGACCACTTTAAGGTACGAACCTCGAAGGAGTTTCCTTGGGTTGGGGTTTTTCTGGTGGTCATCCCCCTCAGGTTGAAAGATGTAACAAGCCCATAACATCAACCAGACCGTTATAAAGTCCATGACTCTAAAAACATTCCGGCGCATATGCCATCTAATCCATTCGATATATTATATTTTAATTTATTCACTGTTTTGACTACCTCTTCGGTTATGAGCGTATCTAACTCACTGCAGTTATAAATTGATCGGACAAGTTGTTATTATTACCATTATTCTCAGCATTAACCTGCATGTCCCCAACTAGACTGAAATACTGATGAAATTCGTCGAGTGATACATCTGCATCACGCTTTTTACCCTTAATAACTGAATTGACTGTTTTCAAAAATTTGGATGGAGAGGTTTTAGAGCTCTCTCGTAATGATGCTTTCTGCCTGCTAACGTAATGTGCTCCAGCTTCTTTGTTTACTTTGTTAAATATTGCCTTTGTTCTCCACGTTTACGAAACTTTTTCCGTGCGCTTCTAACTAGAATTTAGCTTTCTTACAATTCAAATCAAACCATACTGCAACCTTTCCATTGTTAAGTTTTGCCTTCCGCATCGAACACGGTTTCTTATAATTCTCTCCAAGGGCTGATGGACAATACACAGGCCCTTGTTGTCGTGGGACCTGATACGGCAATCGGCACAGGCTCGTAGTATATCTAGGCTATACTGATTTTGCCCATCACTTGTAGGAGTCCATATTGGCATCTATGTTTAAACTCATTGCGGACACAGTATCACGCCTTATCCCCGAGCAGTCCATGTCAGCAGTATGACTTCCGTTGCCATGGAGGTCGGCTTGAGATGAAAAGCCAGGAGAAACATGCATCTCAAATTAGACGAGATTCTTCGGAGGTAGACTCAAGCAAATATTCAATCATTATATATTTTATCTCCTTGTAAGGGAGAATACAACAGGTAAGCAAGAATGTGGTGTGCCTCACGTGCGGCGGATCACGGTTTACACATGACAGGTGTAAAAAAACACACCATTATTGCGCGAGGTATTAATTCGCGAATGCTCGTCCATTGCGTCGAATTCGTGGTACTTCGCGCGTAAATGGTGTAAGAATTTTGCACCTCTCCGGTAACATGATCCGCCGCACGTGAGGCACATCACATGCTATAGGATGTGTTTCCGTTCATATAGTCCTCGTTGTAATTCTCCCTTAGCAGGAGATAAATATACATCCAAATGAAATGGATATTCTCTTGATTCTACCCCCGAAGGATCTCTTCATCTCTTCTTTGATGTGCGTTCGCTGTTTTGTCGTCTCAAGCTGATCTTCATGGCAACGGAAGTCGTACAGTTGACATGCGCTATTCGGAGTTTTGGCGTGATACTGTGCTTTCAACATGGATGCCAATATGGATTCCTAGCAGTGCGACTCGAGGTACTATGTCCTGCCTTTTAGTTCGAGACCGTGCTGATTTGCGAGGGTACTATGACTTCGACGGAATAGGCCGAGCGGTCGCGAATACTGATACGAGTGTCCGTCCAGTTCTCACAAGGTTAGTCACCAATTGACAGATCCGATATTTAGGAGCCATATGTCGTCCATATTAAATGATTTATGCAAAAACAAAAAAAACAAGCAAAGTATATCTAAGATACAACGCAGATTTATATTACAGTCCCAGGATAATCACCACACCATGACAGAGCATCCAAGAATCAATCATGTTGCTTGGCATGTTTATATTTACAATACATTAATAGGAATATCAGCCTGTGGTCACATGAGCCTTTGTCAGATTTTTTTTACGCTGCTCTGTGTTCCCAACACCATTCCGTGTGGGGTACCAGAAAAGTCATATTTTCGTCAGATTTCTTCGAAATTTTTGGTTTTTCTGCATGGAAAAGTGTGTAAAAGCTATTTTATTTCACATCAGATTATGATCTACTAAATTTAGCATGCAGTTCTGCGGAGAAAACACATAAATGAAAAATTCAAAAATTCTGACAGAAACAAAATCGTCCAAAAAATGCCTTTTTTGAAAATGACGTTACTGTGACGTCATTATGGTGGCAATCTTGGGTTGTTTTTGCATTTTCTGATAGAGCTTGACACAAAGATATAGTATTGTAAGTTTCAGTCCTCTAGCCTTAGGGGTAGCGAAAATATATAGGGGGAGGGGCACTTTGTATATTGTAGTCATTTTGAGCCTATTTGCATAACCCGCCGAGCAGAGAATCATGAGTAAATTGAAAATGTTGTTCATGTTGGGTTCCAGAAAAGTGAAGCCATCACGCAATTTGTTTGCTTTCCTGCACATAAAAGTGGGCAGAACTAGTTTATTTTATCAGTTTGTTATTTACTAATTTACATAAAAAATACAGATGACCGAAAAATCGACCAAGATAACATTACTGTGACATCATTGGAGCGGCCGACTTGGAATTTGTTACATTTTCCGGTAGAGCTTATCTCAAGGTCATAGTGCAGTAAGTTTCAGCCCCCTAGCTTAAGGGGTAAGACAAATATTTGGGGGACAATTTCGTACGACAGTTATAACATATAAAACTAAGGCTGATATCTCGTTGTTTTCATCTCGCGTGATTCCATACACATACTCCTGGGATTCATTATCAGCTGATATCCAATATTATGACGTATGATGCTCTCGACACAAGCTCTCGATTCCTACCTCTGGGAAGATGAAATTCTCAGATGTTATTAAATTCCCCGAAACTTGTGAAGAAACATTGGTTCTTTGCTTATCCAGTAGCCAAAGTGGTAGAGTTATTAATTATTTAACCTTCACGATGCCGTTTTAGAGTCACATGTACCCAGCATTCCGGCTTTCTGCTATATTTTGCTTCATTCTAGCAATAACTCCCTATTCGGCACTCGGAAACCGTAATTGGCTAGGGAGTGCTGTGGTGAACACGGGCTCTTACTTACGTGGCTTGGAATGATTCCAGGAACAATATGTCCAATTCTACCACACCTATGTGTTTTACCAAATAACATTATTACATATAAAGAAGGAAGCCCAGATGGCATCTAATCCCAATAGACGTCACTTAATAAGCCGATCGGTGCGGATAGTTTGACGTCATGATTTTCTTCGCGCGCCCAGTTGCACTCTACCAGACGGGGCAAGGCTCGTTAGTGCGATATGACCATTGTATTTGAAGTACCGGGTCAACAAATATATTGTATTTAAAATATATATATATATATATATATATATATATATATCTTTCTTATGGAGATAATTTCGGCCAGATATTCAAAGAAAACTGGCGTAGATATCTTGACGATTGTTTCATTTTCTGGCCCCTTGAAAATGGTTCACTTGAGTCATTGCATGACATTCTGAATTCCCTTCATCCTCAGATTTCTTTTACTATGGAAACAAGTGACGAGAGCATTCCATTTTAGATATTCTTATTTTGAAATCTGAAGAAACTATAACCACAGACATCTACAGAAAAACCAACGGACACACAACTATATCTCCACTTCCACTCCAACCATCCAAGACACACCAGAGAAAATATTCCCTACACTTTGGCACGCCGAATCTGCACTATCGTGATAGATCCCAGTATTCGGACGCTACGGCTAACTGAGCTGAAAACCTCTTTAATCTCTCGAGGTTACCCAGAGGGCCTTATTGATAAGGGAATAAGGAAGGCATCTGCCCAGCCCGTTAGCGAACTTCGTCAGTCGTCTGCTAAAGCCACAAACGGAAATGTTATACCTCTCGTCACTACACACAACCCGAATAATAATAATAACATTTTCCCGATAGTGCTAAACACGTTACCTATTCTAAACAACAGTGCTAGAATGAAAGATATTGTTAACAATTCATCTTTTATTAATAGCAAGAGAGAAGCCCCAAATCTTAAGAAGATTCTTACAAAAGCTCGTTTTTCGGAAAGCCAGTTACATGCACGAGTCGCGAAATGTAACAGATCGAAATGTGGCGCATGTATCCATATACTAGAAGGACCTAGCATTAAATTCAATGACACAAATTCTGTGTTTGAGGTTAAATTCAACATGTCATGTGACATGTTGTATACGCACTGATTTGTCAGGGCTGTGGAAAACAGTATATCGGTCAAACCACAGATTTAAGATCTAGATTAACTGTTCACAGGCAACAGATTAATAATGAAAACCATTGTCATCTCCCGGTCAGCCGACACATCAGACAGTGTGCCATACATTTGACCCCTTCATTAAAGTTTTCCATTTTTACTAAATGAGAATCAAGCCGTATTGGATGTTAAAGAAACGATGTTTATTCCTACGAAGTAGGCTACAGATCGCAAATTGTCCGGTAATGAGTGAGTCAGTCAGTCAGTCAGTCCATCCGAATCCTTTCGTCGGCAAAATAAGGGGAACCATTGACATTAGAACCTTGATTTTTGGCATGAACGTGCATTAGGGCATTGTTACCAGCAAGTTCTGATCTGAAATAATTCTGATTAAAATTAGATTGATAATTAACACTTCAGTATATTGTTATAGATATACATTGTGTATGTAAACTGTAGCCTTTAACGTGTATCCTATTTCACATTGGCCACACCAGGCTGGAGCCTTCAAATTCAGGTCAAATTACCCACAGCTAAAAATACCCTGTCCCACTGTATGGCACATGGCCCTGAGGTTAAACCTTAATTCTCTCTCTCTCTCAAACAATCAGCGCTGTTTCCATAACGAAGCTGAGGTGGTTTAACGTTTATCAATGAAGAAAATCACCGATCAACCGCCATAGAATATAATGTGAAACAAGAAAACCGGAATAGTACATTCATCAGATTGCCGATGCCCAAAATGTGTTGTCTCATATATCTAGATGGAACAACGTGATGTAGAGACGCTATTTATTCCTCTTTGTACCGGTTATGCTCAGGAGAATGACATAGAATCTTGTGCATAGAAGGTGTTGGTCTTGAGTTGAATTACCGTAAACTACATAAATGCTACCTTTCTACTATAGTACTATATATAAAAATTTGTTGTATTGTTGGGAAAATAATGTGATTCAAAAAGTTGTTTTGATCCTGTACAAGGGCACTGAAAACCATTAAAGAGATGTAAATGTATTTTCACACGTAAAGCTTGAAATCTACTGAACCTATATTATTCAATCTGTTTCCTTTAATTAAAAAATTGTAAAATTAAATCGGCGATCGTTATTTATTTTGGAATGAAGGCGCATTAGGAGACTGTTACCAACAAGTTCTGAGCTGACCTACTTTTGATGAAAATTTCTGGTGATTTTGATGAAAATCACTGGCGATTCTGACTTGGGCGGTGCCCATCTTAATATAGGCAGGATTTCAACTGGGGGTGGGGATTTCCAAGAGTTCAGTTCGCGTTCGAGTCCTAATGCCTACTGTACTTCGTAGGTCCTGTGACGTTAGTCACACTGCCATGTAGAAAAGTATGGTTCTGAATTAAACGGATCACATAGACCTTGAATATATTTGTTATTTTGTTTGTTTAACAACTTTGTGAAATTAGATTTCATGCAATACATGTACGTATTTATCAAACTGTTGAAGCATGTCATATCCTGAAAATATCCACCTCTGCTTCGCAGACCAATTATGTTTGATTTTGATTATTGTTTATTGCATGTATTGTACTCATTTGAATTATCCCTCTTAATCTCTCTTATGCTTATTGTGACCAACTGTTTCTATTAATGTCAGCATGTTATCAAGTCACTGTTTGTTTAAGCCAGGCACGTCGTCTAGCGACCGTTGTGTCCTGTATTTGTATATATACCAGTCTGTCAGTCGGAACTGCAGTCGGAATATAATGATGTAGAGAGTTGAGAAGGTTTTTTCGTTATTTTTCTTATATTACTGCTCCACGCCAGCAAACTTCTTTTTTTACCATATTGTATTTAAAAATCCAAGGTTCACGTTATAGTTGGAATATTCTTGAAATTTATTGGTAATTGTTAACATTGTTTTTTTTTCTTCTTCATTTTGAACATTAAAAGCGTTTTAGCATATATTTTGGACCGTGTGTCGATTTCCGGCACACGACTTGCAGGTGCCGTCTACTTCGACCAACGCATTTTTTGTCAGGAATAGGGGTGCTAACATAAAAAAAATATCCCTTTGCATGACAAATATCCACAATTCTGCCGTTTGCAGTATAGTAGAATAGAAATAATTGCTTGTTTACTGTGGTAAAACAAGTAGGATAGATCGCTATGGAATAGGATGAGTCTAAGTTTGGTCACGAAGGTCATAGGCCTGAGTGTTCAAAGGCGATCCTACTTGTTTTACCACAGTATAAACAAGCAATTATTTCTTAATTTTAGGTCCACAGCTGCATATGCCTCCGTAGGCTTATGAAACCAAGCTGGGTGAAGCTTAGTTGGTTCGTCGCGATACGACTGAAATAATGTTGAAAGCGACGTTAAATCATATCCACTCTCGCTCTAGAAACAAACCACCTTATTTATATAGCAGTAAAGATTGATGCTTCACCCCCAAGTCGTCGTCTGACATCGTCACTCTCTGATGTGGAGGCGTTCACTCCATCAGACGTCCTCTATGCTCATCATTAACATCAGATGAGTTTCCTGTTTGAGCTGATCTGTCATCATAGCTCCCGAGCTAGCGTATCTAATTCCGCATTAGCTGGTGCTAGGAGTCGTGTGGGTACTTCATAGTCTCCACATGAACCTCTGCGATGAAAGCACGGCTGAGATACTAAGGCTACGTCCTTGAATCCACCGTATTCTCGAGTCTGAATGTGAGGTGCCGAGGGTGGAGTCATATGGTTGCTATTCATTCGCCAGATTTAACTTAGTTAAGTTGTTCCAAGAAGTCGTGCATAACAGCATTTTAATTAGCCCTGACCGATTCGCCCACCTAGTTTTGAAGTTATCGGCTGCTGGTACATACTTATCAACGTTCTCTTACAATCGAAACTTTAATATTCCATGCTTAAAATGTACATGTATTGGTTAGAATAGCAAACAAAGCCTTGCTTTAATAATATTTTTATGTTCTGTCGTGGACAACGGGGGACTTACACAATACCAACTATCCACACAAATTCTGTGATTGCCAATTCTTGTTCGTCGATTTTGGCTCTGCTAACCAATCAATTCACATATCTAGGACTCCCAGTTTATCTTCAGCTCCTGTAGTGTAAGACTTATTGACCGATTTACTTGTTAATGTAAACTGATGTAAAAATTCGCATGCGGCCGTTTAGCTCATGTATGGAGGAAATAATGTTGCACTTTACCCTAGATAATAGCTAATAGGTTGAACAATAATCTTCAGCGGCTTAAGGATAGCTATCCCCTTAGAGGGTCAAAATTGGTCATTTTTTTTTATTTCTTCATTCAAATATTCACTATTTCCTCTAACATTTGGTGAAAAAATGAAATAAAAATTATAAATAGAAGTGCTTCAATATTAGGATTAAAAATTTAGTTTCCGAGGCCCTGGAACAATTAAACAGATTGCCTTAGCTTGGGCTTGGCTACTATTATTTTTGTCTGTTAAATTTCACTTTCCAAAACTCATTTCCGCAGTATTATGGTAAGCTAATTATCTATTAGTCCTACTTATTTACATTAATGTACCCCCTTCTGATCAAAACCATGCAAACATCCTTATTTTTGTTTCTAATTATGACAGTGACACTTCACTCAGACACCCGCCGTGAAGTAATCTACACAGGTGTGAACAAGTTTTAGCTGGTTTTTAAAGTTTAAATTGGACTTTAAACCGACTTGATGAAAAAAACTTAGTGTAATAGTTATCCAGAATAAACAGGAATTCGAGTAGGTCTCATTAGACAGATTAAAAATGTATTTGACAATAGAATTCAAGCAAAAAATAGGGATTAATTCATCAGATGTATAGCTGGACACATTTTGCCCGATTTCTAGCCTTTCATTTTTGTACAAAATCCGAAATTCAAACGTTTATTTCTCGAAAAGTATCCATGCTACGCTTTTGAAATTTGGCATGCTTGTTACTTATAAGGTGATCTAGAAAAGATTATCTCACTTTTTGTAAGTTCGGCTTCGTTTTTTAATTATCCAACTTTTAAGACAAACGACCGTAAAAAAGTACATTTTTTTCAATTTATTTTAGTAAAATAGTTATAAAAACAAAACCAGGCAAAAATTTTAAAAAATGAGATAGAGTTTACTAGTTCGAATTGTCTCCTACCATGGTATACCATCAAAGTTGAAACAAGACCAACAGTTTTCATGAAATTTCAATTGAAAAATGGACGCTATTGTTTTCATTTTAATTTTTAAAATTGGAATATTTTCTACACAGTAGCAGCCTCAGTTATACAAATCATATAGTTGGAATCCCTACGATGTATGCTTTCATAAAATATATAGTTTATTATGGTTATCTTGTATATTTATTGATACAGACGACAAATTGTCATGGGGGTGCAAAAACTGCCTCTAAGGGGATAGCTATCCTTAACCATATGAGTCAAATCTGGCAGCTGATAGTAATCCGTCGCTTTACAATTATTTTTCCTGGAATTGTTTTAAGAAAAATGATAGTAATAAGAACGGGCTGGTTTCTTGAAAAAAGAAGCCGTCAATAATCAGCATTGACGTCAGCAAGATGAGTTGAAGTTACCTTGATTTGTTGTCAGACATCATCTGGTAATATGACGTGATTTGCGCGACACAAGTCATTGATTCCCACCATTAATAGCCGCCTTTGGTCCCCCTATTGATTCCCACCCTTGGTTCCCACCATAGATATCTCTTGTTTGGTGACTAGATTATCTCAGATAAATACCAATTCATTGCATGTAGTCCTACAGTTAACAATGTTGTCGAATGCTGGTTAATTATTCCACCTTTTCGGCATCGTCTTGATTTGATACATTCATTGTTAAATATATTGATTAGTTATTGTTTATTTATGAGTGTTTTCCCCTATCATGTCTGGATTAGTTCTGATAGATAAATTCGGTGTCTTCATAAGCCCTACCTTGGGTTTCCCGTATGCGTTATTCTTGGAATTTGAATTACCTCACTGTCAGGCCCGGTTGAGTCTTGTGTTTTTCATTATTTTTATTTCATACTCATTTCGAATTGGTGCTAACTGTTGTACAAAATAGGTCTTTTGATTATTATATGTTATGAATCGATTGTTTTCGTATTGCCTTCGTATTGACCTGAGGGTCGCCGCAGGCCGAGGGCCAATACGGCGACCCAAAGGTCAATACTATAGGCTATACGAAAGCAATCGATTCATAATATTTTTATTAATTGACATTTCGGGTCATACTGGCCGTGTTCTTGTTTTATTTTTAGCTTGAATGGCAGCATCCGTTTCTTCATCTGTAACTGGTTTAAATCGTTTTAAATCGTCTCCACATATCTCCTCAAGCTCCAGAATTCTGTCCACAAGCCCTTGAACAACCCGCTCTGCGCTCGTCATCGCGCTGAACAAACAACACTGCTGTCGTCTGTTTCTCCAGTCGTCGGTTGTTACGTAGTGGAGAAAGCACGAGTAACTGTCGATTCTTGAAAAAGAATGGACGAGGCGCGAAGCGCCGAGTCCATTCTTTTTCAAGAATCGACAGTTACGAGTGTTTTCTCTAACTTAAACGATAGCTTCTTTGTTGTAAAGGGTATAGATTATTTTTCCCGAATCTACACTTCCACAGCCGGTGTGTTCCGTTACGTAATTGGGTGAATATTATTGTACAATGAAGGTGCAGTTACGAGTCGGCTTCTCGGACTCAGTGGTATATTGACATACTTCATGTAAGCCGACATTGATTTTGTCAAGAAACTCAGCGCTAAAAAATCGGTGGTCTCGGTGTAAGAAGAAGTGGCCAGGTATCTATTTGTTGCACATTTGTGTCCCTTTGATCAAAAATATCGCTTCGCTATGTTGATATTATATTATCAGTTTTTATCATTTTATTGTATGACTTTGTATTTATAAAATGAACTATAGTATTTAGCTGTTGTGCGTAGTCGACACATCGCCTGGTTATCTTCGTTCCAGTTTACGTGGCCAAATTAATAATTGTGTTAAATGTTTTGTCCGTACCGTCATGACTGCCTGTACCAGTTCTATTGATATGACGGATCCGCTGTAAACAATTTGAGCAGGTCAGTACTCGGTCAACTCTTTCGAGGGGACGTAGAGACTTGACGGCAGAGTCCCTCACATCTTCATTGATGAGAGCGTCTGCGCTGTGATTGTCTTTTGTTTGTTGATATGTGTGACTAACTTTTACCTAACTAACTTAACTGACATGGACATTCCTAGGATGGACAACCAGGAAAGATTTACGGTGTTGAAGCGACGACTCCTTTCGTTATGATTTCGGAAGTGGATTTACCAGGAAGTGCCTTGTTTCACTTGGATTTGTTGTGTGTTTTCCAGATTTGTTGCAGGATTAAAACAGCACACGCCTCTTCTCTATTTCGGAATAGAAAATCTCACCAGCCTGTGTGTACTAAAGGGACTATGCATGTGTGAAAATAACATGTAGTGGCTGAAGTACATTCTAGAAAAATAATCTACAGTTGCTGAATAGTGTGACGTCACAACTATCGTTTAATGCTGGTTACGGCTGCACTCGTTGACACAACAATGCAACATTTAACCCGGCCAATACAGCTTCTAACTCGGCCAATACAACTCGGCCAATACAAGTCGGGTTCGACATGATTTGGTTGTTTGAAGTTTAACGTCGCACCTAACTTTATTGGTCACACGGCGACGATGACCCAAACAAACATGCCCCAGCAAAACCCTAACCCTAACAAAAACCTAACCAAAACTACAAAAAATTCGACATGACGTATAGACAGGCAGTTTTACACTGTATTCGGGTAATAACAATTAATAATGACGGTTATTCTTTGATGGACGACGTCTGAATATTGAATGTCGGACATGACGCGTGCAATTCAAGTGAACAATCGCAATCAAAGCCTGACTGAGATACATACTCTGGAAACTACTTGGAAATTCATTTGGATAAAGAATAATGGTCAGTGACTTGAATTTTATGTATAAAGCTTCATCTTGCTGACATAATTGAAAACTCATGGCCGCTTCTCTCTTGTGTGAAACCATCTTGTGTTTTCATTATTTTTATTTCATATATAATTGGAATTGGTGCTAACTGTCATACGAAATAGGTCTTTCGATTATGAACGACGGCAGATTATTGAATGTCGGATCTGACCTTTGCTATCGGAAGGAACAGATCCAAAAATATGCCTCTAAATGCAGTTTTGTTGCAAATTTGCTGAGACGAGTTAATATTGATACCGTTAAGGGTATATCTCTTCAAATCAGCAATGCTCCTACTTGTATATTGATTGGATATTTAAGAAATCAGAATAAACCTAAGTAATTCACATCTCTCGGATGAGAGAACTCCGTGTCAAAAATCGTGTCCATTGTACGGCATTTCTGATACTTTTTTACCATATCTGGCCTGGGCTTTTCGTTCACCGTAATTATTTTTCTTGCCCTTTGAGCTAGGGAGCTGGAACATACAAATTATTCCCTTGGATCAAGCTCTAACACAAAATGTAAAATCCAAGATGGACGCTTTGGTGACGTCACAGTGACGTCATTTTCAAAATTGGTATTGTTCAGTCGATTTTTCAGTCTGATTTTCGAAATTTTTATTTATGTAATTTCTCCGCAAAAACTGTCTGATGAATTAGTAAAATTAAGATGCGAAATAAAATAATTTATAAACACTTTTCCTCGTGAAGAAGCAGAAATTCTGAAGAAAAATGACGAAAAAAAACAACTTTTCTGATATCCAACGTGGACGCCATCTTGAATTTAGTCATGATCCTCTGCTCGGGGGTCAAGCAAATAGGCTCAAAATCCCAATATGATAAACTACCCTTAATAATACCCTTATCGTACCTTCTGTATGCATATATCAAGTTGGCCCACCGACTTTTCTACGAAAAGTTGATTGATGAAATTTAGTCCACAACCTAACTTGTTGACCAAAATAGACGAAAAAATCGATTTAGATAGAATTTCAGATAGGAATTCAGCGTTTGTTAAAAGGAGCATCTTGTGGCTACCATTGAATACTGGCTGTCACAAATGTCCCTCTCAGAATTCAAATCAATGATCCCAGATGAATGTCAATTAAATAGATAGTTAACCATAAACTCAATCCGGATTGATCTGAATCCAAATTGGAGCGCAGTTCACTGAATATGGAAAGAAATGTTAACAGCGTGTGTCAGTGAAGGCCGATATCCTTTAACCATCTGATCACCCCATGCTTTTCTCTGAAACCAATAGCACGTTAATCCCAATGTTATTCACTTAGATGTAGTTGTGAGAGATAAGACCCATGTGTTGCAGTATTATTTTATGGAAAACCTGCTATACAATGATGACACTGTTACAATTATGATATGGACCTGCGATACATGCTTCGGGGTTATCGGAAGACGGTATGCATTGATTTAGTTTTGAATCCTTATAAGCTGACATCTGTTGCTCGATGCCAGATATTGATTCTCTCCCCTGGGGAATGAAGAGCCTCAGATGATCTTACTCCTTTGAATCCGGTGATTAAGCATTGGTTCATTGCTTGATCGTATAGTCAAAGTAGACGGCATATTAATTATTCACCCTTAATCCATCTCAGCGTTACTTTTCCAGTTTCTTTCGATTTGATTCATTCTAGGAACACAATTTCCGAGAATTTTACGTAGACTTGGGAATACTCGATTTCATCATCTCCAGATATCTCCAATGGGCCATTCCTATTATCCATTCCCAAACATGTTTTGCAGCTTATGAATAAACCAACCGCCCCCCCCCCCACCCCACCCCACCCTCATCTAATTGTTTTAGGCAAGTTACCCCTGCACCTGACATCCTAAATTTTAAACCATCCATAGGAGGGTGTCGTTTTCAGCTGGAACGCCCAATCACAGGATTTCTTGTCAGACTATTTGAAAATAGAGATATCGGTATGTAGTCAATGTCCATGCTGTGTGTTCGCTCCCGTTATTCGTGTCACGGCCCCATAAAGGCTCAACCGTATTGAACGTCTGCTCATTGTCTGAAGCCATCATTGTAATATTACAGATTTGTGTGTCTGCATGTCCCTCTACATCGCCTGCCAATGTTATTTATGAAACGGGTGGTTTGCTAGTGTTTATTGTAACATTGCTAAAATAGGAATATCATATACTCACGAGCTTGGCGTGGCAGCTTCAGATCTTTGGCGTTACGTTTCGTAAATTGTGTCTAATTTTGCTTAATCCGGGGCTAGGAGCCGTATGAACACCATGCACTTCAAAATCTTCATGATATTCATATGAACAATCACAATCAAACCGTCACAGAGATACATCATTCTCTAGATAACGACTTTTTTAACGAAAATCATATGGATGTAAGAATACGTAACATCGATACAGATTTGATATTTAGATCATCATGATGTCTTGTCGGCATCATTGAAAACTGTTGACCGCTTCTCTCTTGCAGGACACTAGCCTATGTTTAGTATACTATGATTTTTTGTTAATTTGGTGCAAATGCTCTTATATGAATTAGGTCTTTGGATTATGGTCGACGGCTGAATATTGAATGAAAGTTTAGAGGCTTGTATTTAGTTGCAACGAGCTTTTGTTCGATTACGCCGTTCTGTACACCCTTCACCACTGTTTGTTATCTCTTACTTAACCTAGACTCGTCTAGAGTGGTGTTGATAAAACTGTTAATGTACAAGGTCTTTCGATGATGGAAGCAAATATTCTTCAGAGACGAAGACCTAGTGAATGTCGGAACTGACGCTTGAATTAAAGCTAAATTCCCTGAATTTTAGGGGATTTTACGAACCTGAATAGGGTGTGGAACTTACTAATCAGGGTGGTAAATTTGTCTGAATTTGCTTCATTCAGGGATCTTTTTCTTGAAATTCGGGAAATTATCCCTAGATTTCAGGTAAAATCTCTGAAATTGAATTTTGGACAGGTAGCCTGATCTATTCAGGATTATTCCCTGAATATTTCTGAGAGTGTAGGCCCAAAAAGACCCCAATATCATACACTATAAAGTCACGGAGTGTCCGCTCTCAATTTTTCGTTGTTCCGGAGAAAGCCTCCTTTTTTCGGCTGCTGGCACATACCAACCAGCGTTCTCTTACAATCGTAACATATAAATCGTAATATTTCATCCTAAAATGTATATGTATTGGTTAGAATAGCGAACAAAACTTTTAATAAGACCTTAATTTGTGTTCACGGGAGACTTGCACGATACCAACTATCCACACAGATTCTGTGATTGCCAATTCTTGTTTGTCGGTTTTGGCCCTGTTAACCAATCAATTCACATATCAATATCTCCCAGTTTATCTTCAGCTCCTGTAGCTTAAGACTTATTGACCGATTTACTTGTTAATGTAAACTAATGCAAAAAGTCGCATGCGGCCGTTTAGCTCATGTATGGGGGAAATCATGTTGCACTTTGCCCTAGATAATAGCTAATAGGTTGAACAATAAAATTCAGCGGCTTAGCTTGAACACCATATGAGGCAAATCGCCTTTCAATTATTTTTTTTCTTATAAGAAAAATAGTATTAATAACGAACTGGCTGGTTTCTTGAAAAAGAGAAGTAGTCAATAATATACAATGACGCCAGCAAGACGAGTTGAAGTTACCTTGATCTGTTGTCATATATCATCCGGTAATATGACGTGATTCCCACCATTGATTCCCACCCTTGTTTCCCAATATTGATTCCCACTCGTGGTTCCCACCATTGATTCACATCCATCTCTGTTGTTTGATGACTAGCTGATTTCCAGATAAATATCGATTCATAGCATGAAGTCTACAGTTACCAATGTTGACGAATGCTGGTTAATTATTCGACCTTTTCAGAATCGTCTTGATTTGATATATTCATTGTTAACTATATTGATTAGTTATCGTCTATTGATGAGTGTTTTCCCCATACCCCTTATGGCCTGGGCTTTTCGCCCCCGCCCCGCCCCCCTAATTTAGGGCTTGAGCTAGGAAGCTGAAACTTACCACATTATACCCTGAGGTCAAGCTCTAACCGAAAATGTAAAAGCCCAAGATGGTCGCTTTTATGACGTCATTTTCAAAATTGGTATTTTGTGGTCGATTTTTCGATCAGATTTTTCTAATTTTTCATGTATGTAATTTCCCCGCAAAAACTCCATGATGAATTAGTAAATTTCCTATATGAAATGAAATAGTTCATACACAATTTTCCTCGTGCAAAAGCAGAAAATTTGAAGAGAAATGACGGAAACATTACTTTTCTGAGACCAAACGTGAACGACATCTTGAATTTAGCCATGATCATCTGCTCGGGGGGGAGAGGGTTACGCAAATAGGCTCAAAATGACCCCAGAATGAAAAAAAACTACCTTTAAGGTATATTGCATATATCAAGTTGGTACACCGAATTTTCTACGAAAAGTTCATTAATGAAATTTGGCCCACAACCTAACTTGTTGACCACAACAGACGAAAAAAAGCGATTTAGATAGAGGAATTCAGCGTTTGTTAAAAGGAGCATGTTGTGGCTACTATTGGATGCTGGCTGTCACAAATGTCCCTTCAGAATTCAAATGCCCTCCGAATGAGGGATCTGGCTCTCATATACAATTGGCCATGGACTAATTAGCAAATAGAACAACCTGACAGCAGGATAGAGGTGAAGGGGTTATCCCAGATCAATGTCAATTAAATAGATAGTTCACCAAAACCCTAACCCTAACCCTAATCCACATTGGAGGCCAATTTACTGGATATGAAAACAGCGTTTGACTGAGACAGTAAAGGCCGATATCCGTTAACAAGCCGTTCCCCAACGCATTTCTCTGAAACCAATACCACATTTATCTCAATGTGATTCACTTAGATGTACTTGAAAATAATAAGACTCATGTGTTGCAGTATTATTTTATGAAATACTTGCTATACAATGATGGCCTATGGACCTGTGATACTTGCTTCGGGGTTATCGGAAGACGGTATGCATTGATTCAGTTTTGAATCCTTGTAAGCTCACGTCTAATAATAAGACATCTGTTGCTCGATGTCAGCTACTGATTCTCGCCTCTGGGGAATGAAGAGCCTCAGATGATCTTACTCTTTTCAATCCGGTGATTAAACATTGGTTCATTGCTTGATCATATAGTCAAAGTAGATGGCCTATTAATTATTCAACCTTAACCCATCTCAGCGTAACTTTCCCAGTTGCTTTCATTTTGCTCCATTCTAGGAACACAATTACTGAGAATTTTACGTAGACCTGGGAATACTCGGTAGTATCATCTCCAGATATCTGCAATGGGCTATTCAGATTACACCCTTTCCAGCATGTGTTGCAGCTTATGAACACACTTACCTCCCTCACCCTAACACTCTCCCCATCCAATTATTTTAGGCAAGTATCCCCTGCACCCGACTTCCTAATTTTTTAAACCATCCATAGGAGGGTGTGGTTTTCAATTGGAATGACACAATTACAGGATTTGTTTTCAGACTATTTGAAAATAGAGGTGTCGGTATGCAGCCAATCCACGCTGTGTGTTCCATTATTCGTGTGACGGCCTCATAAAGGCCCAGCCTTACTGAACGTCTGTTCATGGGCTGGAACCATAATTGTAATATTACAGATTTGTGTGTCTGCATTTCTCTCTACATCGCCTGCCAATGTTATTTATTGATGGTTTGCAAGTGTTTGTTGTAACATTGCTAAAATAGAAATATCATATACTCACGAGCTTGGCGCGGCAGCTCCAGATCTTTGGCGTGACGTTTCGTAACTTGTATCTAATTCCGCTTAACCCGGGGCTAGGGGCCGTATGAACCCCATAGTAGTATATAACGAGCATAAACCCTCTAGTTGACCTTTGACCTCGGCCAAACCACTTTTAGTCGGTAGGGGTCAAAGGTCAATGAGTGCACTTGAGAATACAGCGAAGAGATAAGGCCTTTTGACCTTTGACCAACCTTGCACCCCTACCGACTAAAAGTGGTTTGGCCGAGGTCGAGAGGTCAATTAGGTGATTCCTCCGCGGTGATGCGGTTTGGTGGTGATGCGGTCTGCCTCCGCGGGCACAAAGTAGTCCCAAGTATATAGAGGGCTCGGGGTATGTCTGATCCTGGATCATGTTTAGACATGTTAGGGTTGGGGGTTTTCCATCACGGGGAGTGCGCATGTGTATGACGTCACTTCCGATCTGGGTGAATGGGGCGTGTGAACATGATAGGACATGTACTGACCTCTCTGTGGGGTTTTTCCTTACATTGTCGTTCACCTTCGTGTTTTTTCGGTGAGGTGCGATGGGTACGTCCGTGTCTTTTCGGTGAGAGAGAACATGATAGGCCATGTACTGTCTGTGGGTGTTTTTCCCGCCAGAATTTCGCTGTCGTCTGCTTGGGGTTGTCACGTGCCGAATACCTGGCTCCCCAAATTGCAACAATGTTGCACGTTCGTTACAATGTTGCGGTGAACACCTGGTCTGGAGTCTGCGTGAGCGAGTTCACGTGCCGAACACCTGGCTCCCCGAGATCAAGGCATGTCCAGACTTGTTCTGGGTTGTGCAGTTCTGCCATGCACAGGACGGGTACTAGGAATGCATATTAAATCTATATTACCATTGATGGGATGCCTGTACTGACTTGTATTTGGGGAATCACGGGGAGATCAGGTGATAGTTCAAGGTCATATTGAATGATAGGAATGCGTGTACTGACCTGTTCATCATGACCTGGGTATGACTGTATGGGATGTACTGACTTGGTTCTGGGTTTTTTCCATCATGCGGCGGTCACGTGATTAGGAGTCCATGTACGGACTTGTATGCCGTCCATTCATTTGAGTCGGGGACTTGGGGTCCCTACGGAAGGATTTTGCAAGTCATGGGTGGGTGTATGTAAAATGAGGATTTGTCTCGAAAATATAAAAAGCGGAACACGGACTTTACTCCTAAAATAGGGGAAAACCCCTATCAACTCTATCCCAAAGGGCTAATATCGGTCCCTGGCTTATCGGGTTCTGCCTGGAGTGGGTGTATGTAAAATTAGGATTTGTCCCGAAAATATAAAAAGCGGAACACGGACTTTACCGCTAAAATAGGGGAAAACTCCTATCAACCCTATCCCAAAGGGCTAATATCGGTCCCTGGCTTATCGGGGCCTGCTGAGAGAGTGGGGGAGTGGGTGTATGTGAAATTAGGATTTGTCCCGAAAATATAAAAAGTGGAACACGGACTTTATCCCTAAACTAGGGGAAAACACCTATCAACCCTATCCAAAAGGGGTCATATCGGTCCCCGGGCTTATCGGAGCCTGGGTGCATGGGTGGGTGCATGTAAAATCAGGATTTTTCCTGAAAATATAAAAAACGGAACACGGACTAAAACCAGGGGAAACCCCCTATCAAGGGCGTATATTGACTCCCATTGAAGACCCCGATTTGAGGGATGTCCACAGCATCTGTGACGTCATCGGTGACGTCATCAGTACGAGTAGTAGCGAAAGTGATCATTTTGGGGCAGTGCAGGAAGGTATTTGGTGTAGAGATGGACCATCCTTGGTCCGAATGCGTCCTTGGAGGTGTCATTTTGTAGCTCTCGGGGTGTAGACCCCGATTTGAGGGATGTTCACGTCATCTGTGACGTCATTGGTGACGTCATCAGTAGGAGTAGTAGCCAAAGTGGGCATGTTGGGGCAGTGAAGGAAAGTATTTGGTGTAGAGCGGGACCATCCTTGGTCCGAATGCGTAGTGTGAGGTGTCATCTTGTAGCAACGCCCGCCAACGCCAAGCTTAACGCTTCAACGCCCTGGTGAAATAGCTCAGAAGTTCTGATTTTCCAGATATTCCATGGAATTGTCACTAATTCTTCGAAATGCAGTGACGCCCGTCAAGGCTCATAGTTACGCCTTAACGCTCTAACATAACGCCTTGACGCCATGATATAGACCGAAGAGAGAACAACGCTGGGGGAGCCGCGTTGGGTATGTTTACAACTCAAGAAAACTCTTGTCCAATCAGAGGCCGCCATTTGGCTCTGCATCTGTTATATTCCTTCTTGTCCGTTAGATGTATTATCGGCTGCTCTTGTCTGTCGCCATTTCAGAAATTCCATCTTTGCTCGCTGTGACCTAAGTGTCGTCGGGCAGGCCTGGATATTCTTCGGGCAGCATGTCCTGAAACAGTTGTTTGCGCATTCTGATCCCATTTTCCAGGGCCTCGGTGGGTGGTAGTCTCATAGCCTCTTCCAAGTGACGCTTGGTCTTCATGATGGACCTGTCCGTGGGGTCGCCTTTCATTTCAAGCGGTAGTAAGGTATACTGTTCATAGATCGCCATGGCTGTTTTCCTGATGCGGGGGCGCATTTGGGTGTACGCCTATTGTAAATTATCCTCTCCGGCGTCCTCGATCGCTGCAGCGTAAGTATTGATAGCTGCTGTCACAACACGATCCCAGAAGGTAGGTTCTGCATCACTTTCCACGGACGTAGGCTGATTATCTGAGGTCAAGCTCTCCGTATCACTAGATAGACTCTCAGCAATCTCTGTTTTGGTATCAGTCGATACACTCTCAGAAGTCTCTGTATCAGCATCCGCCTCAACGGACTCCTCGGAGTCTTCAATCCCATGTATATTTTTCTGGTGTCGCATCATATCGTAATGTCTGGTGAACGTGCGTTCGCACTTAGAGCAAGTATAAGCCATGTTGACGGTTGAACGTCGACTGTGCGTGTTTTTGGAAATACGTTTGCTTTTATAGACAGTAACGCCCATCAACGCTTAGCTTAACGCTTCAACGCCCTGGTGAATTAGCTCAGAAGCTCTGATTTCCATGGAATTGACACCAATTCATCGAAATACAGTGACGCCCGCCAATGCCCGTCGTTACGCCTTAACGCCCGTCTCAACGCCCGTCAACACCTGTCGTTACGCCTTAACGCCCGTCTCAATACCTTAACGCCCTATCTTTACGCCTTAACGCCCGTCTCAGCGCCTTAACGAGCGATAAAGGGGTTTTGGAGGTCGATTAACCTTTGAACTAGTGCACGTTCGGTCACGTGACCGGAAGTGATTTTTGACCACGTGACCGAAAGTGACCTTTGACCCTGCGCTGCTCGGAAGTGACGTCATCGTACGCAGGCGCACACACACATACCTGGTGCACCCTATACCCTATAGCCCGTACGGGCACGTGGTCAAAGGTCACTTCCGGTCACGTGACCGAAAGTGCACTCAGAGTTCAAAGGTTAATCGGCCTCCAAAACCCCTTTATCGCTCGTTAAGGCGCTGAGACGGGCGTTAAGGCGTAAAGATAGGGCGTTAAGGCATTGAGACGGGCGTTAAGGCGTAACGACGGGTGTTGACGGGCGTTGAGACGGGCGTTAAGGCGTAACGACGGTCGTTGATGGGCGTCACTGCATTTCGATGAATTGGTGTTAATTCCATGAAAATCAGAGCTTCTGAGCTAATTCACCAGGGCGTTGAAGCGTTAAGCTAAGCTTTGATGGGCGTTAATGTCTATAAAAGCAAGCGTATTTCCAAAAACACGCACAGTCGACGTTCAACCGTCAACATGGCTTATACTTGCTCTGAGTGCGAACGCACGTTCACCAGACATTACGATATGATGCGACACCAGAAAATATACATGGGATTGAAGACTCCGAGGAGTCCGTTGAGGCGGATGCTGATACAGAGACTGCTGAGAGTGTATCGACTGATACCGAAACAGAGATTGCTGAGAGTCTATCTAGTGATACGGAGAGCTTGACCTCAGATAGTCAGCCTACGTCCGTGGAAAGTGATGCAGAACCTACCTTCTGGGACCGTATTGTGACAGCAGCTATCAATACTTACGCTGCAGCGATCGAGGACGCCGGAGAGGATAATTTATAACAGGCGTACACCCAAATGCGCCCCCGCATCAGGAAAACAGCCATGGCGATCTATGAACAGTATAGCTTACTACCGCTTGTAATGAAAGGCGACCCCACGCACAGGTCCATCATGAAGACCAAGCGTCACTTGGAAGAGGCTATGGGACTACCACCCACCGAGGCCCTGGAAAATGGGATCAGAATGCGCAAACAGCTGTTTCAGGACATGCTGCCCGAAGAATATACAGGCCTGCCCGACGACGCTTAGGTCACAGCAAGCAAAGATGGAATTTCTGAAATGGCGACAGACAAGAGCAGCCGATAATACATCTAAAGGACAAGAAGGAATATAACAGATGCAGCGCCAAATGACGGCCTCTGATTGGACAAGAGTTTTCTTGAGTTGTAAACATACCCAACGCGGCTCCCCCAGCGTGGGTATGATGTAACATTGGGGAAAATAAACGATATGAAAAAAAGCTTCTTGTTGTTGTTGTTCTCTCATGTGCCATCCTTGTTGTTGTTGTTCTCTCTTCGGTCTATATCATGGCGTCAAGGCGTTATGTTAGAGCGTTAAGGCGTAACTACGAGCGTTGACGGGCGTCACTGCATTTCGAAGAATTAGTGACAATTCCATGGAATATCTGGAAAATCAGAACTTTTGAGCTATTTCACCAGGGCGTTGAAGCGTTAAGCTTGGCGTTGGCGGGCGTTGCTACAAGATGACACATCACACTACGCATTCGGACCAAGGATGGCCCCTCTCTACACCAAATACCTTCCTTCACTGCCCCAACATGCCCACTTTGGCTACTACTCCTACTGATGACGTCACCAATGACGTCACAGATGACGTGAACATCCCTCAAATCGGGGTCTACACCCCGAGAGCTACAAAATGACACCTCCCAGGACGCATTCGGACCAAGGATGGTCCATCTCTACACCAAATACCTTCCTGCACTGCCCCAAAATGGTCACTTTCGCTACTACTCGTACTGATGACGTCACAGATGCTGTGGATATCCCGCAAATCGGGGTCTTCAATGGGAGTCAATATACGCCCTTGATAGGGGGTTTCCCCTAGTTTAGGGGGTAAAGTCCGTGTTCCGTTTTTTATATTTTCAGGAAAAATCCTGAATTTACATGCACCCACCCATGCACCCAGGCCCCGATAAGCCCGGGGACCGATATGACCCCTTTTGGATAGGGTTGATAGGTGTTTTCCCCTAGTTTAGGGATAAAGTCCGTGTTCCGCTTTTTACATTTTCGGGACAAATCCTAATTTTACATACACCCACTCCCCCACTCTCTCAGCAGGCCCCGATAAGCCAGGGACCGATATTAGCCTTTTGGGATAGGGTTGATAGGAGTTTTCCCCTATTTTAGCGGTAAAGTCCGTGTTCCGCTTTTTATATTTTCGGGACAAATCCTAATTTACATACACCCACTCCAGGCAGAACCCGATAATCCAGGGACCGATATTAGCCCTTTGGGATAGATTGATAGGGGTTTTCCCCTATTTTAGAGGTAAAGTCCGTGTTCCGCTTTTTATATTTTCGAGACAAATCCTCATTTTACATACACCCACCCATGACTTGCAAAATCCTTCCGTAGGGACCCCAAGTCCCCGACACAAATGAATGGACGGCATACAAGTCCGTACATGCACTCCTAATCACGTGACCGCCGCATGATGGAAAAACACCCAGAACCAAATCAGTACATCCCATACAGTCATACCTCCGTGTCTCTTCGATGACCTCCGTGACATCTTCGGTGACCTCCGTGTCTTTTCGGTAACGTCCGTGACTCCTCGGGCATCTCCGTGTCTCTTCGGTAACCTCCGTGACATCTTCGGTCACCTCCGTGTCTCTTCGGTGACCTCAGTGACATCTTCGGTAACCTCCGTGTCTCTTCGGGCACCTCCGTGACATCTCATGCATCCCATAAATGGTAATATAGATGTAATATGCATTCCTAGTACCCGTCCTGTGCATGGCAGAACTGCACAACCCAGAACAAGTCTGGACATGCCTTGACTTCGGGGAGCCAGGTGTTCGGCACGTGAACTCGCTCACGCAGACGCCAGACCAGGTGTTCACCGCAACATTGTAGCGAACGAGCAACATTGTTGCAATTCGGGGAGCCAGGTGTTCGGCACGTGATAACCCCAAGCAGACGACAGCGAAATTCTGGCGGGAAAAACACCCACAGACAGTACATGGCCTATCAGGTTCTCTCTCACCGAAAAGACATGGACGTACCCATCGCATCTCACCGAAAAAACACGAAGGTAAACGACATTGTAGGGAAAAACCCCACAGACAGGTCAGTACATGTCCTATCATGTTCACACGCCCCATTCACCCAGACCGGAAGTGACGTCATACACATGCGCACTCCCCGTGATGGAAAAACCCCAACCCTAACATGTCAACATGATCCAAGATCAGACATACCCTGAGCCCTCTATATACTTGGGACTACTTTGTGTCCACGGAGGCAGACCGCATCACCACCAAACCGCATCACCGCGGAGGAATCACCTAATTGACCTCTCGACCTCGGCCAAACCACTTTTAGTCGGTAGGGGTGCAAGGTTGGTCAAAGGTCAATAAGGCCTTATCTCTTCGCTGTATTCTCAAGTGCACTCATTGACCTTTCATCCCTACCGACTAAAAGTGGTTTGGCCGTGGTCAAAGGTCAACTAGAGGGTTTATGCTCGCTATATACTACTCCCCATGAACTTCAAAATCTTCATGGCATTCAAATGAACAATCACAATCAAATCGTCGCAGAGATACATCATTCTCCAGATAACGACTTTTTTAACGAAAATCATATAATTTAGATGTAAGAATACATAACATCGATACAGATTTGATATTTGGAACATCATGATGTCCATTTGCGTACACTTCGAAATCCATAAAATGACTTGCGAATCGTGTGTCTCCGTTATCGCGGAGCGATATCCGGTACTTTACCGTATTCTGTTCGGCCTTCTTCCGGCGAAGAACAGACTCGAGAAATCTGATAAATTACAGCTTTTCATACCACTTCGGAAACAGATATTGCCTGGGCTTACAAAATATATAGGTATGAATAACGTTCGTATCATCCAAGAGGTGGGGCAGATCTGTAATTTTGAACAAGTAGGACATCACATGACTCGAACATGGCGGGTTACGTTGGGGTTACGTCGGTAGACTTTAGCTGATTGGCTGACGAAGACACTTGGTATTGATTTCTGGAAATTCCCTTTTGCAGTTGCCGAAGGCTGAAAATGGATACACATGATCCCAGGGTCAGTCTTACCGCGTTTAGATGACCCAGATGGTTACAGTTTGCATGATATCTTGCCGGCATCATTGAAAACTGTATACCGCTTCTCTCTTGCAGGGAACCAGCCTATGTTTATGTATACTATGCTTTTTTGTTAATTTGGTGCAAATGCTGTTATATGAACTAAGTCTTTGTATTATGGACGACGGCTGAATATTGAATGACGGATTATACACTTGTATTAGTTGCAACGAGCTTTTGTTCGATTACGCCGTTCTGTACACCTTCCACCACTGCTTTATATTTCTTACTTAACCTAGACTCGTCTCACAAGTGGTGTTGATAAAACTGATAATGTGCAAGGTCTTTCGATGATGGAAGCAAATATTCTTCAGAGACGAAGACCTATTGGATTTCGGAACTGACGCTTGTAGTTTAATCCTTCCATACTTTTTCACCCTTCGGCCTAGGTTGGAAAACAGCAAATGGGGGTTTATTTGTTACACATGAGTATTATGACTAACGTCACCGGACCTACGAAGTAGGGTGAGGAAGATGACTTGGGGGTCCAAGCGTAATGTTACAGGTCACCTAAATGACTTGGGGATCCAAGCGTAATGGTATAGGTCACCTAAATAGGTCAAATTTTCATAAAAAGTAAGTCAGCGCAGAACTTGCTGGTAGCAGTCCCCTAATGCAAGTTCATTCCAAAAATCAAAGTTCTAGTGTAAACGGTTCTCCTTATTTTGCCAACGAAAGGATTCGGATTAACTGACTCACTCACTCATTACCAGACAATTTGCAAATGGGAGCCTACTTCTTAGGAATGTAGGTGACCTCGTTGTGTTTCATTCATTGTGATTCCGCACAGATTGTATTGTGATTCCTTATAAGAAGAAATTTAATATTATGACGTATGTTGCTCGGCGTAATAACCTGCCTGGAAGAATTGAAAAAAATATCCTCAGACGGTCGTATCTCGCCGAATCCCGTGAACAAATATTTAGTCCATTTTTTGTCCTAGCCACACTGGTAGACATTAATTATTTAACCTTCACGATGCCGTCTTGTAGAGTTACACAGATGTTCCATTATAGCAAAATAATTCCCTTTGCACATTAAGATGAACAAAATATTCCACCTATCTCCAGACGACTTAAATACCTGTGCTCAATTCACCTCAGCAAATTAAACCCCGTCTATTTGTCATCGCCTACATAGAATATGACCATATCGTTGACCAGCAAATATTAGATTAACACAATTTCTCATGAGCGCGACCATCTTTAAACAACTCTACACAAAATGATATCGGCAAAATCAGATATGTACCCGTAAAGGGACGTTAATTTGTATCGAATATGATTATTCAGTGTTAAGAAATAGGATGGCCAATTCATATTTTCAAACGTAAATATGATCTGATCACGGTTTGATAAGAAAATTGGAAGAAAATCTGGACAATCACAGAGTTTATGTAAATGTTCTTTGTGGAAGCAGAAATTCTTAACCCCACCAGGAATTGGGGGTCTCACATTTGCGTACACTTCGCCATCTATAAGATGGCTTGCGAATCGTGTGTCTCCATTATCGCGGAGCGATATCCGGTACTTTACCGTATTCTGTTCGGCCTTCATCCGACGGAGAACAGACTCGAGAAATCTGATAAATTACAAGTGTTCATACCACTTCGGAAACAGATATTGCCTGGGCTTACAAAATATATAGGTATGAATAACTTTAGTATCATCCAAGAGGTGTGGTAGATCTATAATTTTGAACAAGTAGGACATCACATGACTCGAAAATGGCGGGTTATGATGGGGTTACGTCGGTAGACTTTAGCTGATTGGCTGACGAAGTCACGTGGTATTGATTTCTGGAAATTCCCTCTTGCAGTTTCCGAAAGTAGGCTGAAGATAGATACACACGATCCCAGGGCGGTTGGGCGGTCTCATTCTGACCCCGCCCCCTACCAAACTTTCTACCCTATCTCTGGAACGATAACGAATTGAGAGCTGACACTCTGTGACTTTGTAGTTCATCATATTGGGATATTTATCCTAATTGCATATTTTCCGAGCAGAGGTTCATGGGCAAATTCAAAATGGCGGTCATGTGGGATATCATAAATTTATTGTTTTCGTCAGAAAATGACCCCCTCCCAGGCCGATGGGACAGGATCCAAAAAGCGTGACGATCGGGCATGGCTGAGATACCCTCCAACGCTTCAGAACAAAAAAATCCTCTCTAAATGCAGTTTCGTTGCAAATTTGACGAAGGGTGTTAATACTTAAACCGTCAACATTTAGGGGTGTTCAAACCCATAATGTCTCTAGTTGTATATTGACTGGAAAATTAAGAAATCAGAAGAATTCTATCTAATTTCCCTCACTCGAACTCCAGGCCAAAATCCGTCTCCGATGTTATGCAAAACTGTATCCTGGCCTTTATTAAAGTTTTCGGCGTGCAAGAAAAGTTGTGGCACCAGTGATGATTTAGAAAAAGAATGCCCTTCAGGTTCAAGGATCTCGAACAGGTTTCGAAAATGTATTTCGAGTAATATGAAAATTCATAGTCAACTCTTTAGATAAACTCTTTTTTAAACAGCGATACAAAATATTTCCTTCTGCAAAAATTCAGCTTTTAAAATGAACAATCAAACAAGACGTTTGCAGATACCCCACTTAAGAATTGATCAGTCGGCGAGCACTCGTAGTGAGCCTCACATATTGATCTGACACATGATGATCAACTGATCAACTGATTAACTTTCTTCAACCTTTTTAACAAAGCTAGTATTGCAAATTACGTAGGATTTAGAGTGGGATATAAGTTATTTAACGTGGTTAAACAAACGATCGGTCATAAATTTAATGAAAAATCTCCTCGGTATATATTGCTCATTTTCTCCGCTAAAATGTTTACCACTTTTTCAGATTGGCATTCTAATGACTCCTGCGTGGAGGCCATCCCTGCCATCAATCGCTGCGCTGAATAGATACCAATGTACTGAAATACATTGAAAATCAACCATTCATATTATCTGAGTTTCAACGTATTGAAAAAGTAATATCAATCCATTGAAAATCAACCAATGGTAAGGCTCGAATATCAGTGTATTGAAAATGCAATATCAAAACATTGAAAATCAACCATTCATAAGCCCGAATTTCAATGTATTGAAAATGCAATATTAATACTTTGAACATCAATCAACCAACAGCCTCGAATTTCAATGTATTGAAAATGCAATATCAATACATTGAAAATCAACCAATCATAAGCCCCGAATTTCAATGTATTGAAAATGTAATTTAATGTATAGAACATGTAATTTCATTGTATTCAAAATCAGCCAATTCGACAGCTGAATATTGAATGTCGGACCTGATATTTGCTATTAGAACGATAAGTTTCAAAATTATGCCTCCAAATGCAGTTTTGTTGCAAATTTGCTGAGGCGAGCTAATATTGATACCCTTAAGGGTATTATCTCTCTAAATCAGCAATACTCCTAGTACTTGCATATTGATTCAATAATTAAGAAATCAGAAGAGACCTAAATTATTCGCATGTCTCGTGTGAGAGAGCTCCGTGTCAAAATTCGTGTCCATTGTACGGTAATTCTTCGTGTTGTTAAAGGATTTTAATCAATATTTTTTTTTCTCTGGAATATGTGTCAGAAGAGTTAGTACTTAATTAAGATTTTTTTTTTTTTAATTTTCCTTGTCCCCTGTGGGCGTATTTAAGCCTTTTTAATTAAAGACCTGTAGCTCAATTTCCGCCAGTAAACCCGTTAATGAGCTTAGGCGTCACGTGACCTTGTGACGTCAGACAGGCGACCGTCTCCTGTGGGCAGCTGTCAGCGCTATATGTTAAGCTGTGGATTTGCGATTACTCCATCGCGTATATCGCTGTATAATTAATCGAAAACGATTCGAAACCATGGAGGAATATGCCAGTGATGATGATCTATATACAGAGGACATAAATGGACATCTTGACGTTCTGCCGTATCAGTTTGAACCCGTACCAAACGACCGAAATGAGATGGAACAGAGGGAAAGCGAATCTGAAACAGATCAATCGTCCCACACGGAACAAGGTCGACTTGTAAACACATACTGGTATGTTATTTATTATCTATGCCGGACGTTATATATAGGCCCCCTATGCGCAGAATGAATAAATATTTAGACAATGATCGAAATAATTCGTTAGTCCAGGCCTAGCTGGTGAAATTTCAACACTGAGACGTACGCCAATTTTGGAGTTTTCTCTTTCGTTCAGATTAGTTTGAAAGTACGACGTTATATATTATCTACCAAAAATATTTAGCTCATTTTGTTTTTACTTCTGGCAAATGTGTGTTCAATAAATTATTTCCAGTAGGAATATGCCGTCCAGCTAGCGTAATTGATAGGAAAGAACAAATTGCGACTTTCTAGGGGTCCTGCTCCCGACTTTTCGCAGATAAGGGGCAATTTCTCGCACAACGGGTGTTGGTGACATTATCAGATAGCCCACCTGCACGCAAACAGTCTAGTAAATTCATGTCACGAGAGTGATATTTAGCTCACGTAAACGGTCATATTTTACATTGTATTATATTGCAACCACTCGCCTGATTTCAAATACCCTCTCCTAAATATTTTGACGTAAGCTATTTACTAGGTGAGAAAGGCACGGTGGGGTTCCTGGATCAGTAGGTCATACGCGCTGGGGATGAATATATACTGCTTATTTATTTATTGATGCCATTGTCTTGAGAGCGATACCTGTATCAAAACGTCTTCCCGAATAACTAGAAGTTGTTATCCATAAGTAATTTGTTTATTTATCTACTTCCCAACTTCTAAATGCCACTAAAAGAAATCTCTCCCAGTATGTAATTCATACTAAATTGCTACCTGTCATTAGTGAGCTCTCGCGCCTGTGACGTCACAGATTGGCGGCCTCGCTTTCATTCCACAAATATGCATATCTGACTGGGAGCTAAATAGAGCTGCCAAAATTAAGTACTAACTCTTCTGACACATATTCCAGAGAAAAAAAAATATTGATTAAAATCATTTAAGTTGTGTTTTTTGTGTTTTTTGTTGTTGTTTTTTTATTGTTTTTTTTTTATTTTTTTTATTTTTTTACCAGTTGTCTGGCCTGTGATTTTCGGGCCAACCTAATTATTTTTCTAACGCCTTGAGCTAGGGGGCTAAAGCTCATCACATTATACCCTTGGGTCTAGCTCTAAAATAAAAGGTAAAAATCCAAGACAGCCGTTTTGATGACGTCACGTTGATGTCGTTTTCAAAACTGGCATGTTTTGGTCGATTTTTTCGTCAAGTTTTTCGAAATTTTTATTTATGTAATTTCTCCGCACAAACTGACTGATGAATTAGTAATTTTCTGTTGTGAAATAAAATAGATTTTACACACTTTTTCTCGCGGAAAAGCAGAAATGTTAAATAAAAATGACGAAAACATCACTTTTCTGATACACAACGTGGACGCCATCTTGAATTTAGTCATGACCCTCTGCTCGGGGGGTTATGCAAATAGGCTCAAAATGACTCCAATATGATAAACCACCCTATGATAAATACCCTTACCATTTTGTATGCATATATCAAGTTGGCCCACCGAATTTTCTACGAAAAGTTGACTGATGAAATTTTGCCCACAACCTAACTTGTTGACCAAAATGGGCTCGATTTAGATAGAGGAATTCAGCGATTGTTAAAAGGAGCATCTTGTGGCTACCATTGGATACTGGCTGTCAAAAATGTCCCTTCAGAATTCAAATGTCCTTCGAATGAGGGACCTGGCTCTCACATGCAATTGGCCATGGGCTATTTAGCAAATAGAACAACGTGACAGCAGGATAGAGGTAAAGGGGTAATCCCAGATCAATGTCAATTAAATAGGTAGTTCACCATAAACTCAATCCGGAATGATCTGTATCCACATTGGAGGCCAATTTACTGAATATGAAAAGAGACGTTAACAGCGTTTGACTGAGACAGTAACGGCCGATATCCGTTAACAAGCTGTTCCCCAACGCATTTCTCTGAAACCAATACCACGTTTATCTCAATGTATATCACTTAGATGTACTTGAAAATGATAAGACCCATGTGTTGCAGTATTATTTTATGAAATACTTGCTATACAGTGATGGCACTGTTATAATTATGATATGGACCTGTGATACTTGCTTCGGGGTTATCGGAAGATGGTATGCTTTGATTCAGTTTTGAATCCTTATAAGCTCACGTCTAATAATAGGACATCTGTTGCTCGATGCCAGCTATTGATTCTCGCCCCTGGGGAATGAAGAGTCTCAGATGGTCTTACTTTGTTGAATCCGGTGATTAAGCATTGGTTCATTGCTTGATCATATAGTCAAAGTAGATGGCCTATTAATTATTCAACCTTAACCCATCTCGGCGTTACTTTCCCAGTTTCTTTCGTTTTCCAGGAACACAATTTCCGAGAATTTCACGTAGACTTGGGAATACTCGATAACATCATCTCCAGATATCTCCCCTCCCAAACATGTTTTGCAGCTTATGACTAAACTCCCCCCGCCCCCATCCAATTATTTTAGTAACCCTTGCACCTGACTTCCGAAATTTTTAAACCATCCATAGGAGGGTGTCTTTTTCAACTGGAATGCCCAATCTCAGGATTTCTTGTCAGACTATTTGAAAATAGAGGTGTCGGTATGTAGTCAATCATCTTCACAAGTCCAGGTAAATCTTAAATCCTCGCAGATGATTATCTCAATAGATCGATCGATACACTGGCTCACGAGGATGGTAGTCAATGTCCATGCTGTGTGTTCGCTCCCGTTATTCGTGTCACGGCCCCATAAAGGCTCATCCGTATTGAACTTTTGCTCATGGGCTGAAGCCATCATTGTAACATTAATATCACAAATTTGTGTGTCTGCGCGCCTGTCCATGTCATTGTTCGTGAGCGGGTCGTTTGCTATACTGTTTCATTGTAACATTACTAAAATAAGAATAGCAACCTCACGAACGTATAGCGTGGCAGCGCAAGATCCTAAGCGTTACGTTTCGTAAATTGTGTTTAATTTCGCTTAATCCGGGGCTAGGGCCCGTATGAACCACATGAACTTCAAAATCGTCATGGCATTCATATGATCAATCACAATCAAACCGTGACTGAGATACATCATTCTCTAGATAACGACTTCTTTAACGAAAATCATATGGATGTAAGAATATTGAACATCGATACCGATTTGATATTTGGATCATCATGATGTCATGCATCATTGAAAACTGTTTACCGCTTCTCTCTTGCAGGACACTAACCTATGTTTATGCATACTATGATTTTTTTGTTAATTTGGTGCAAATGCTGTTATATGAATTAGGTCTTTGGATTATGGACGACGGCTGAATATTGAATGACAGACTAAACGCTTGTATTTAGTTGCAACGAGCTTTTGTTCGATTACGCCGCTCTATACATCCTCCACCATTGCATGTTATCTCTTACTTAACCTAGGCTCGTCTCACAAGTGGTGTTGATAACACTAGCACTGCTAATATATTAGATATTTCGAGTATAGAAGCACCTTTTAGGTGTACGTTGGAACACAGCAAAGGGGGGTTGATTTTATTTTACATGTAGGTGACCCCGTTGTTTTCATCCATTGTGATTTCGCACAGATTGTATTGTGATTCCTTATAAGCTGAAATTTAATATTATGACATATGTTGCCCGACGTAAGCTCCTGCCTCGAGGGAATTGAAAATCATCGGACGGTCGTACCTCGCCGAATCCCGTGAACAAACATTTATCCATTGTTTGACCAGTAACCAAAGTAGTAGACATTAATTATTTAACCTTCACGATGCCGTCTTACACATGTTACACAGCTGTTCCATTATAGCAAATTAATTTCCTTTGTACGATGAACTAAATATTCCACCTATCTCCAGACGACTTAAACACCTGTGCTCAATTCTCCTCAGCAAATCCATAACATAATTAACCCCGTCTATTTGTCATCGCCTGCATAGAATATGACCATATCGCTGACCAGCAAATATTACATTAACACAATTTCTCATGGGCGCGGTCATCTTTAAACAACTCTACACAGAATGCTATCGACAAAATCAGATATGTGCCCGTAAAGGGACGTTAATTGGTCTCGAATATAATTACTCAGTGTTAAGAAATAGGATTTGCATTGGTCACATGGCAGTGTGACTAACGTCAGAGGGTAGGCATTAGGACTCCGACGCGCTCTGAACTCTTGGACATCCCCCCTCCTCCTCGCCCCAAGTTAAAATCCTGCCTATATTAAGATGGGCACAGCCCAGGTCAGAATCACCAGTGATTTTCATCAAAAATCACCAGAAATTTTCATCAGAAGTAGGTCAGCTCAGAACTTGCTAGTAGCACTCCCCTAATGCACCTTCATGCAAAAAATCAAGGTTCCAATGCCAATGGTTCTCCTTATTTTGCAGACGAAAGGACCCGAATTGACTCACTCACTGACTACCGGACAATTTGCAGATGGTAGCCTACTTCGTAAGAAATTCATATTTTCAAACGGAAATATGATCTGTTCGCAGTTTGATAAGAAAATTCGAAGGAAATCTGGACAATCACAGAGTTTTGTAAAGGTTCTTTGTGGAATCGGAAATTCTTAACCCCACCAGGACTTGGGGGTCTCATTCAACCAAACTTTCTAACCTATCTCTGAAACGACAACAAATTGAGAGCTGACACTCTGTGACTTTGTAGTTTATCATATTGGGACATTTATCCTAATTGCATATCTCCCGAGCAGAGGTTCATGAGTAAATTCAAAATGGCGGTCATGTGGGGTACCAGAAATGTATTGTTTTCGTCAGGAAATGACCCCCTCCCAGGCCGATGGGACAGGTCAGGCGTGGCTGAGATACCCTCCAACGCTTCAGAACCAAAACAAATCCTCTCTAAATGCAGTTTCGTTGCAAATTTGACGCAGGGTGTTAATACTTAAACCGTCAACATTTAGGGGTGTTCAAATCCATAATGTCTCTAGTTGTATGTTGATTGGAAAATTAAGAAATCACAAGAATTCTATATAATTTTCATCACTCGAACTCCATGCCAAAATTCGTCTCCGATGTTATGCAAAACTGTATCGTGGCCTTTATTAAAGTTTTCGGCGTGCAAGAAAACTTGTGGCACCAGTGATGATTTAGAAAAAGAATGCCCTTCAGGTGCAAGGATCCCGAACAGGTTTCGAAAATGTATTTCGAGTAATATGAAAATTCATAATCAACTCTTTAGATAAACTCTTTTTCAAACAGCGATACAAAATATTTCCTTTTGCCTAAAATTAAGCTTTTAAAATGAATAATCAAACAAGACGTTTGCAGATACCCACTTAAGACTTGATTAGTCGGCGAGCACTCATTGTGAGCCTCACATATTGATCTGACACATGATGATCAACTGATCAAATAATTAACTTTCTTCAAACGTTTTAACAAAGTTAGTATTGCAAATTACGTAGGATTTAGAGTGGGATATAAGTTATTTAACGTGGTTAAACAAACTATCGGTCTTAAATTTAAAAGAAAAATCTCCTCGGTAGATATTGCTCTTTTTCTCCGCTAAAATGTTTACCACTTTTTCAGATTGGCCTGCTAGTGACTCCTGTCCTATGAAGCGTAAATCAAGAATGGACACAACGCTTTACATATTTAGAACTATAACCCAGCTTCAATTTATCTAAGTTTCTTTTCGCTTCGAAATTGTTCATTCCTTCATTTGGAGGGTCGTGTCATAAAATAACTTCTAACAATCGTAACATAATGTTTAAAAAAAATAAGGCACGCTTATTTTGATTGAAAAGTATATTACCGGCAAATAAATATTTCTGATGAATAATTCAGAAGTTATTAACGAGGACACGGTATCTGAAGGAGAAATGTTCAAAACCCGCTCCATCTAATTTTGAACAATTCAGTTGTACTAACTATAAGAAGATAATTGTCATTAGATTATAATTTCCTAAACAATTAGCTTCCAGAAAGTATATAACTCCTTTTTGTGAGCTTATTTATTTCAATTTAATTGACAAAAAACTGATAAGACATTGAAAATCTTATCTTTAAGGATCCTGGCATCTATACATGCATATTGTATGCATACATCAAGTTGCCCACCGAATTTCCTACCGAATTTATTTAATTTTGCTCACAACTTAACTGGTAGACCGAAATAGACGAACAAACCGATTTAGATTGATTACCGTTTGATGACAGGAAAATCTTGTAGCGATTATTGGAAACTGTTGGTCGCTTCTTCCTTTCAGGAATCAAATGTACCTTTCAGAATGTCCTCCGAATGAGATATCTCTCTCATATACAGTGTGTTGTTTATTGTTTGGAAACGTATGTGGAGTCTACGAACATTCCTCTAGTCTAAGAAAGTTAGCCAAAATATCTGTATCCAAATTGGACCCTAAATATGGAAAAGATGTTAACAGCGTTTTGGTGAGTATATACGTTAAGTAGCTGTGGTACCAACCCAGCATTTCAGAGCCCAGGGGCCGATTTCATGAAACCTGACTTAAGGCAATTTTCGCACTTGAAAGTTCAAATGCACTTGAAAACCTCCCTTGACTTGAGTTTTTGCTTTTCATGAAAGTTCACTTGAACCTAAAATCGGACTTGAGTTCAAGTGTGGTCGGACCTCTCTTGAAAACCACACTTGAAATAAAAACCTTCTTGAAATGGCGAATATGAAGGGAGATATTGTCGAAAAATAAGTTTTTGTCTTGTGCCCATACATCATGATACACGTATGGACATTGTTCTTCATCTCATAGATCCAAAACTGGCACAGACATATTTATTTGACTCCTGAAGTTCTACCGATCGGCTCCTGCGCGTCAAGTATATAGAACAATTCTGCGGGGGTACTATTTATTACCAAACCGCACAAAAGAGTTCCAAAAAGGTCACTTAAAACATCCTTTGACCAAGTGCGGCCCAAAACGTTTGGTGAAACACAACTTGAGAATTTTGTTAAGTGCACTTGGTCAAGTGCGAAATTCGCCCTTGAAAAAGTCAAGTCAAGTGAGGCTTTTCCGTGGAACCATTAAGACCTCATATTAATCCTTGTATGAGTCATTTAGATGTACTTGCAAACCATAGCAACCCTGTGTTTGCAGTATTATTCTCTGGTATACAGTGATGACACCGTTGAAATTATTATACTTGCTTCTGGGTTATCGGGAGTCTGTGTGCAGTGATTCAGTTGTCATTCCCTAACGTCTAATAATATGACATCTGTGGCTCGATAACAGCTATTGCTTCCTGGGGAAGGAGAGCTTCGAGTGGTCATATTCTGCTGAACTCAGTGATTGAGCATTGGTTCGTTACCGATCAGATAGCCAAAGCAGAAGGCCTATTAATTATTCAGCCCTAAAATTCCATCTCAGCTTTACTTTCTCAGTTTCTGCCATTCTATAGAAACGCATTCAAGGCTCGAAATATCAAATTGAGATATTTGCAATGGGCCATTCCGATTCCCCTCCCAAACATGTTTTGCAGCTTGTGAACAGACATCCCCACCCCACCCAAATAGTGTATATTAACCCCCCCCCCCCTGCAATTCTTTTGGGCAAGTAATTCCGCCCCAGTTCCTAATTTTCTCAACCAAGCACAGGAGGGTGTCGTTTCTCAATTGAAATGGTCCAATCACAGGATTTCTTGTCAGATTATATGAAACTTGTCAGATTATATGAAATTATATGTGTCGGTAGGAAGTCAGTGACCAAACGGTGTGTTTGCCTCCATTATCTGTGTGACGGCCATAAATGAGATATTGCTTGTTGATATCTCCTAAAGGCCGAGCCTATCTGAACTTCTGCTCATGGGCTAGAGCGATAATTGTAATATTACAGATTTGTGTCTCTGCATTCACTTTACCTTGCCTGTCTAATTGTATTATTGGTTAAACGGGTGGTTTGTTAGTGTTTATTATTACAATACAAAAGTAAGAATATCATTCTCACGAGCGCAGCTAACTAATTTCGATTAACCCGGGAATAGGGTCGTATGAACCACATGTACGTTATAATCCCCATGGTCTTCATATGAGCAGACACATTCAAAGCGTGATTGAGATACAGCATTCTCTAGATATTGAATTTACAACGAAAATCATATGGATTAAGAATACTGATATTTTTCGAGCTTGCCGGCATCATTGAAAACTGTTGACCGCTTATCTATTGCAGGAAACTAGCCTATGTTTATGTATACTATGAATGTTTTTCAGTCGAATTTGGTTGTATTGCATTTATATGAATTAGGTCTTTCTAATTTGGACGCGAAAGTTGTTTAATGGAAGACAGCTGATTATTGAAAGACGGACAAGACGTTTGTAAATTGCTGGTTTACATCGTTACACCACAAAAATAGGTATACCAACTTCCTATCTTCCGGGGCAGTGCAAGATCTTCGGCGTTACGTTTCGTGACGTGTCTGATTTCACTTAACCCGGGGCTAGAGTCCGTATAAATCCCGTATAAATATTCATGCCGTTCATATGAACAGTCACAATTGAAGCGTGGCTGAGATACACCATTCTCTAGATAAAGATTTTTAACAAAAATCATATGGATGCAAGCTTACTGATCAGGGAACTAGCCTATGTATCTGTTTTGCATTTGATGCAAATGCTGTTATACGAATCGGTTCTTTAGAACATGGACGCGAAAAAAATTTAATAGAAGACGGCAGAATATTGAATGAAGGACTAGACGCTTGTATTTAGGTGCAAATAGCTTTTCTTAGATTACGCCTGTCTGTATTCTTTCCGTAATTGCATATTATCTCTTACTTAACCTAGACTCGACTCACAAGTGGTGTTGATAACACTGTTAATGTATCAGGTCTTTCAATTATGGAAGCAAACATTCTTCTGGCACGAATATCTACTGAATATCGGAACTGACGCTTAGTTTCATTTTCCATCCTTCGGCCTAGGTTATAACACAGCAAACGGGGCTTGGTTTTTTACATGTAGGTGGCCCCGTTGTTTTTATCCAGGGTGATTCCGCACAGATTCTATTGTGATTCCTTATAAGCTGAAATTTAATATTATGACGTATGTTGCTCGACACAAACACCCGAGGGGAATTGAAAATTCTCAGATGGTCGTACCTCGTCGAATCCTGTGAGCAAACATTTGTTCGTTTTTTCTGTCCAGTAGCCAAAGTGGTAGTCATTAAATATTTAACCTTCACGATGCCGTCTTATAGAGTTACCCAGTTGTTCCATTCTAGCAAAATAATTCTTGGTGTACCACTCCATTGCTCTAATTGGTTGGAGGGGACTATGTGCATACAGGTTGTTACATTTATTGATGTGGAATTATTTGTGAAAAATGTCTGATTTGTTTGCTCACGGATGTTCTGAGCCCCCTAAAGATAAGACCACATCGCCTCCTTAGGATACCAGCAAAGATAAATATCGCAGATTCAACCCAAATCGGCGTCCTACATCATTACTCTCGGATATCAACATTATCTTCTGGAAGTCGTTACGTTGTTCTAAGATCGTCAGAAATCGTATATAACGACTTGGTAATCAGCCATGACCGATTCGCCTGTCGAGTTTTAATGTTATCGGCCCCTGACACCGTAACTATCACATTTCTCTTAAAATCGTAAATTGAGAACACGGGTATGTGGCTAAAACGAAAAATTGAACATTCTAGAATCAGATCCGACATTAGCTAGTGATTCGTTGTCCAATGTGACAGTGAAATGTGTATGATCACTGGCACTACGTTTCGTAACTTGTGTCTAATTTCACTTAACCCGGGGCTACGGTTCGTATCAGTACGAGAGTCTAGTCATTCAATATTCAGTCGTCTATAAAAGAATTTCCGAGGCCATAATTCAAAGAGCTAATCATCTAACAGCATAAGCACCAAATTAAAAAAAATGATTGTATACATAACCATAGGCTAGTTTCTTGCAAGGGAGAAGTGGTCAACAGTTTTCATTGATGCCGACAAGACATCATAAAGTTCCAAAAATATCAAATCCGTATCGCTGACCACTATTCTTAATCGATGTGATTTTCCCAGTTTGTATCGGCCATAAATAATATGTTGCCTGTTTATACGACATTTCTTAATGGTTCAGCCTGTCTGAACTTCTACTCTTGTGCGATAATTATAATATTACAGATTTGTGTCTCTGCGTATCATTTTACCTCGCCTGTCTAATTGTATTATTCGTGAAACGAGTGGCTATTTAGTGTTTATGCTTACAACACAAAAGTAGGAATATCGATCTCACGAGCGCAGCGAGGCACAATCTCAGTAAACTCAGATAAAATATCACGGAGAGAAAAGATGATTGGCTTATTATGGGATCTCGTAGAATATCGGCGAACATTTCGCACGAAGTTTTCATAGAGTTACGTCTAGATGATATTACTTTGATTTACCATCTTGGTTTACCTAGATTGAGCAAGGCAGTGCAAGATATTTGGCGTTACGTTTCGTAACTAATTTCGATTGACCCGGGGCTAGGGCCGTATGAATCCTAATGGCGTTCATATGAACAGAAAAAATCAAAGCGTGACTGAGATCATTCTCTAGATAACGACTTTACAAAGAAAATCATATGGATTAAGAATACTAATGAGCGATATGGGGTTGAAATCTTTAGAACATCATGAGGTCTTGCCGGCACCATTGAAAACTATTGACTGCTTCTCTCTTGCAGGAGCTAGCCTAAGTTTATGTATACTAGTAATGTTTTCCTTTGAGTTTGGTGCTCATGCTTTTATATGAAATAGGTCTTTGGATTATCGACTCGAACATTCTTTAATGGAAAACAGCTGGATATTAAAAGACGGACAAGACGGTTGTATTTTGCTGGTTTATATCGTTACACCACAAAACTAGGAAAATCATCTTCATTAGCGTAGCGGGGCAGTGCAAGATCTTCGTTTCGTAACTTTGTGTCTGATTTCATGTAACCGGGTCTAGGGTCAGAAGATAATGTTGATATCCGAGAGTAAGGATGTAGGACGCCGATTAGGGTTGAATCTGAGATACTTATCTTTGATGGTATTCTAAGGAGGCGATGTGATCTTATGTTTAGGAGGGCATAGTCAGAACATCCGTGCGCTTTCTCATTCTTACAATTAGTAAATACTATGTTCTCGTCTTGTTGTCTGCTGGATGTTTGTTAATTCAAACTCAGAAATATCTCAAATGAAATCACAAGTTATCATTAAAAAGCTAATATTACACTTGGATGGCAAAGGAAGCAATTAAACATTCTGGAATCAGATCCGACATCAGCTAGTCATTCCTCGTCCAATCTGACCCTGTAGTGTGTATGATTACCGCCACCACTACGTTTCGTAACTTGTGTCTAATTTGGCCAGGGATCATATCAGTACGAGAGTCTAGTCCGTCATTCAATATTCAGTCGTCTATAAAAGAATTTGCGATGCCATTACAGCATTAGCGCCATTTTTTTTAAGCAATCATGTATACTTAAACATATGCTGGTTTCCTTCAAGTGAGAAGCAAGCAGTCAACAGTTTTCATTGATGCCGACAAGACATCATAAAGTTCCAAAAATATCAAATCCGTATCGCTGATCAGTATTTTTAATCGATAAGGTTTTCGTTGTAAAGTCATTAGCTAGAGAATGATGTATCTCAGTCACGCTGTGATTGTGATTGTTCATATGAACACCACAACGACCTTGAAGTACATGGTGTTCATACGGCTCCTAGCCTCGGATTAATCGGAATTATACATAAGTTGCGAAACATAGCACCAAAGATCTTGGCTTTACGTTTTCTGGTAGATGTTGACCCAAAGGTATAGTATGGTAAGTTTCAGCTCCCTAACGCAAGGGGTAGAAAAAGAATTAGGGAGGGGCATTTCAGCACCCCCAGGCCAGGATACGTCCCAAAAATCCCAGCCCAGATAGGGTTAAAGAATACCGTAACAGCCAGTGATACAAATCTGACAATAGGTACATCCTGGGGGCTTGTCGGCATCATAAAAAACTGCTGACCGCTTCTCTCTTGAAAACAGCTTGTGGGCATAATTTTTTTTATTTTACACCTTCTTGGAGTTAAATGCTATTTAAACAACAAGGTATCACGGGATATCTCCCAGTTTTAAAGCATTTGATTGGTCAATTTATGTTTTCAAACGGAAATACGATATTTTCATTGGCTTATTAAGAAATTTGGATGAAAATCCGATCAATCACAGAGTTTTTGTAAAGGTTCATTATGAAAGCGGAAATTCTTGATAGATGGATGATGACAGGCTATTGGATTTCGGATCTTATGCTTTAAATACAACTTCCGTTTTGAAAAACAGGAAACCTAAAATAAATTAACTAAATCTGGTGTCCGATCTTGAAAAAGAGAGAGAGTCAAAGTTACATTTGACTCTGTGATATTCGAAGTTCATTTACTCAAGAAAACTCATAAGACTCTTACCACGGAAATTTTTCGGAATTGGGTTAATTTCGAAGGAGATTGGGACATGCAGATACATTCTGTATTTTTATTTCTATTTATTCGAATTGCCAAAAAATTTCGAAATGGAACAGGAATCTTATCGTGACTATGGTGATGGTTCTATTTTCATCTGTATAATTAATTTAGTCATAACGGTTATGAGAAAATTCCAATGAATATTCCTAATTTTCTCAACCAAGCAAAGGGAGGTGTCGTTTTGGTCCAATCACAAAGCTTCGTGTCAGATTATGTGAAAATAGTGGTGTTGGTAGAAAGCCATTGACCAAACTGTGTGTTTGCTTTCATTGTCTGTGTGACGGCCATGAATAAGATATTGTTTTTTATAAGATTACAAGCGTCTAGTCCGTCATTCATAATCCAGCCGTCGTCCATTAGAGAATATCCGCGTCCATAATCCAAAGACCTATTCCATATTCCATATAACAGTATTAGCACCAAATCCAAAAAGACAATCATAGTATACATAAACATAGGCTTGTTTCCTGCAAGAGAGAAGCGGTCAACAGTTTTCAATGATGCCGGCAACACATCATGATGTTCCAAAAATATCAAATCCGTATCGCTGATCAGTATTCTTAATCCATAATATTCGTTGTAAAGCCGTCATCTAAAGAATGATGTATCTCAGTCACGCTTTGATTGTGACTGTTCATATGAGTACCATGAGGATCTTGAAGTACATGGGTTCATACGGCCCCTAGCCCCGGGTTAAGCGGAATTAGACACAAGTTACGAAACGTAGCGCCATAGATCTTGCACGCTACGTTCGTACATTTTGCTATCAGCATGCCTGAACTTCTGCACATGGGCTAATTGTAATATTTCCAGATTTGTGTCTCTGCATATCACTTTACCCCGCCTGTCTAATTGTATTATTCGTGAAACGGGTGGCTATTTAGTATTGATGCTTACAACACAAAAGTATGAATATCGGTCTCAAGAGCGCAGCGAGGCGGTGCAAGATCTTTGGCGTCACGTTTCGTAACTAAATTAGATTAACCCGGAGCTAGGGCCGTATGAATCTCACGTACTTCAAAATCCCCAAGGCGTTCATATGAACAGACACAATCAAAGCGTGAGTGAGCTCATTCTCTAGCTAACGACTTTACAACGAAAATAATATGGATTAGGAATACTGATCAGCGATACGGATTTGATATTTTTGGAACATCATGAGGTCTTGCGGGCAGCATGAAAAGTGTTCACCGCTGATCTCTTGCAGGAAACTAGCCTATGTTTATGTATACCACGAATGTTTTCCTTTGAATTTGGCGGTAATGCATTTATATGAATTAGGGCTTTGGATTACGGACGCCAAAATTCTTTAATGGACTACAGCTGAGTATTGAATGCCGGTCTAGACGCTTCATTTTGCAGGTTTATATTGTTACACGACCAAAATAGGAATATCAGGTTTATCGGCGTACGGGGAAAGTGCAAGATCTTTGAGATTTTGTTTCGTAACTTGTGTCTGATTTCACATAACTCGGAACTAGGGTCCGTATAAAGCCCTTGAGCTTAAAAAATATTCATGACGTTCATATGAACAGTCACAATTGGAGCGTGACTGAGATACATCATTCTCTAGATAACGTGACTGAGATACATCATACTCTAGATAAAGAGCTTTTTAAGAAAAATTATATGGATGCAAGCTTGCTGATCAGGAAACTAGCCTATGTATTTGTTTTCCATTTGATGCAAATGCCGTTATAGTCTTCAGAACATGGACGCGAAAATTCTTTAATAGAAGATGGCTGAATATTGAATGACGGACCTCGCCTGTCTAATTGTATTTAGGCGCAGATTACGTCATTCTGTATTCTTTCCGTAATTGCGTATTATCTCTTACTTAATCTAGAGTTGCCTCACAAGTGGTATTGATAACACTGATAATGTATTAGGTCTTTCGATGATGGAAGCAAACATTTTTCTGACACGAATACCTACTGAATGTCGGAACTGACGCTTTTAGTTTCATTTTCCATTCTTCGGCCTGGGTTATAACACAGCAAATAGGGGATGATTTTTACATGTAGATGGCCCCGTTGTTTTTATCCAGGGTGATTCCGCACAGATTATACTGTGATTCCTTTTAAGCTGAAATTTAATATTATGACGTATGTTGCTCGACACAAACACCTGAGGGGAATTGAAAATTCTCAGATGGTCGTACCTCGTCGAATCCTGCGAGCAAACATTTGTTCGTTTTTTGTCAGGTAGCCAAAGAGGTAGTCATTAAATATTTAACCTTCACGATGCCGTCTTATAGAATTACCCTGTTGTTCCATTCTTGCAAAATAATTCATGTTGTACCACTCAATTGCTCTAAGTGGTTGGAGAGGACTATGTGCATACAGGTTGTTACATTTATTGATGTGGAATTATTTCTGAAAAATGTCTGATTTGTTTGCTCACGGATGTTCTGACTAAGCTCCCCCCTAACGATGAGACCATATCGCCTCCTTAGGATACCAGCAAAGATAAATATCGCAGATTTAACCCAAATCGGCGTCCTACATCATTACTCTCGGATATCAACATTATCTCCGGGAAGCCGTTACGTTGTTCTAAGATCGTCAGAAATCGTACATAACGACTTGGTAATCGGCCATGACCGATTCGCCTGTCGAGTTTTAATGTTATCGACCCCTGACACCGTAACTATCGCATGTCTCTTAAAATGGTAAGTTCAGAACACGATTATGTAGCTAAAATGTGAGAGAGTGGGAAAATGTTGTATAATTGATATCCCAATAGTTTAATGCGAAATAGACATGCAAACAAAGCTTTACTGGAATATGATCTATGTATTTTGCTGTAACCAATCGCTGTTCCGAAAAAATGTAAATTTCAGATGACCTTGATTTCTCTCTAGCGTGCGCTTTCTCATTCTTACAAGTAACTATGTTTTCGTCTTGTTGTCTGCTGGCTATTTGTTAATTCAAACTTAGAAATATCTCACATGAAATCACAAGTTATCATTAAAAAGCTAATACACTTGGATGGCACAGAAAGCTGGAAAAAATGAACTTTCTGGAATCAGATCCGATATGAGGTAGTAATTCGTCGTCCAATGAGACCGTGTAGTGTGTACGAGCACTGGCACTACGTTTCGTAACTTGTGTCTAATTTCACTTAACCCAGGGCTAGGGATCATATCAGTACGAGTGTCTAGTACGTCATTCAATATGCAGTCGTCTATAAAAGAATTCCCGAGGCCATTACAGCATTGCACCAATTTTTTTAAAAAGCAGTCAAAAGTTGTTATTGATGCCGACAAGACATCATAAAGTTCCAAAAATATCAAATCCATATCGCTGATCAGTATTCTTAATCGATATGGTTTTCCCAGTTTGTATCGGCCATAAATAATATGTTGCCTGTTTATAAGGTATCTCTTAAAGATTCAGCCTGTCTGAACTTCTACACTTGTGCTAGTGCGATAATTGTAATATTACACATGTGTCTCTGCATATCACTTTACCTCGCCTGTGTAATTGTATTATTCGGGAAACGAGTGGATATTTAGTGTTTATACTTACAACACAAAAGTAGGAATGTTGATCTCACGAGCGCAGCGAGGCACAATTTCAGTAAAACTCAGATAAAATATCACGAAGAGAAAAGGTGATTGACTCATATATGGGATCTCGTAGAATATCCGCGAACATTTCGCACGAAGTTTTCATAGACTTACGTCTAGATGGTACTACGTTGATTTACCATTTCGGTTTACCTAGATTGAGCGAGGCAGTGCAAGACCTTTGGCGTTACGTTTCGTAACTAATTTCGATTAACCCGGTGCTAGGGCCGTATGGATCCTAATGGCGTTCATATGAGCAGAAAAAATCAAAGCGTGACTAAGATCATTCTCCAGATAACGACTTTACAACGAAAATAATATGGATTAACCCTACCTGGCCTGGGAGGAGGGGGGGGGGCACTTTTCGCACACGCCCCACTCTCCCCCCCCAGGCCAGGTAGAGTTAATCCATATTATTTCCGTTGTAAAGTTTTTTGCTCCTATCTCCAGAACGACAAAAAAACAGAGCTGAAACTTCGTGACTTTTAGATTATCATATTGGGGTCATTTTGAGCCCATGTGCGTGACCCCTAGAGCAGAGGATCATGGGTAAATTCAAAATGGCGGCCATGTGGGGTACCAGTAACTGACACAGTAACTATCACGTTTCTCTTAAAATCGTAAATTGAGAACACGGGTATGTGGCTAAAACGAGAGAGAGTGGGAAAATTTTGTATAATTGATATCCCAATAGTTTTAATGCGAAATAGACATGCAAACAAAGCTTTTCTGGAATAAGATCTATGTATTTTGCTGTAACCAATCGCTGTTCCGAAAAAAAAATTCAGATGGCCATAATTTCCCTCTATTGTGGGCTTTCTCATTTTTACAAGTAAATATGTTCTCGTCTCGTTGAGTGCTAGCTATTTGTTAATTTAAACTCAAGTGAAACCACAAGTTATCATAACAAAACTAATATTACATTTGGTTGGCACAGAAAGCTGGAAAAATTGAACATTCTAAAATCAGATTCGACATCAGCTAGTGATTCGTTGTCCAATGTGACAGTGAAATGTGTATGATCACTGGCACTACGTTTCGTAACTTGTGTCTTATTTCACTTAACCCGGGGCTACGGTTCGTATGAGTACGAGAGTCTAGTCGTTCAATATTCGGTCGTCTATAAAAGAATTTCCGATGCCATAATCCAACGAGCTAAGTATGAAAAACTACCCTAAGGAATACCCTTAAGGTGCCTTCTGTATGCATATATCAAGTTGGTACACCGAGTTTTGCACGAAAATTGATTAATGAAATTTGGCCCACAACCTAACTTGTTGACCAAAACAGACGAAAAAAGCGATTTAGATAGAGGAATTCAGCGTTTGTTAAAAGGAGCATCTCGTGGCTACCATTGGATACTGGCTGTCACAAATGTCCCTTCAGAATTCAAATGTCCTCCGAATGAGGGATCTGGCCCTCATATACAATTGGCCATGGGCTAATTAGCAAATAGAACAACCGGACAGCAGGATAGAGGTAAAGGGGTAATCCCAGATCAATGTCAATTAAATAGATAGTTAACCATAATCTCAATCTGGAATGATCTGTATCCACATTGAGGCCAATTTACTGAATATGAAAACAGCGTTTGACTGAGACAGTAAAGGCCGATATCCGTTAACAAGCCGTTCCCCAACGCATTTCTCTGAAATCAATACCACCTTTATCTCAATGTATCTCACTTAGATGTACTTGAAAATGATAAGACCCATGAGTTGCAGTATTATTTTATAAAATACTTGCTATACAGTGATGGCACTGTTATAATTATGATATGGACCTGTGATGCTTGCTTCGGGGTTATCGGAAGACGGTATGCTTTGATTCAGTTTTGAATCCTTTTCAGCTCACGTCTAATAATAAGACATCTGTTGCTCGATGCCAGCTATTGATTCCCGCCCCTGGGGAATGAAGAGCCTCAGATGGACTTATTTTGTCCAATCCGGTGATTAAGCATTGGTCCATTGCTTGATCTTATAGTCAAAGTGAAAGGCCTATTAATTATTCGGATCAACCTTAACCCATCTCAGCGTTACTTTCTCAGTTTCTTTCATTCTGCTCCATTCCAAGAACACAATTTCTGAGAATTTTACGTAGACTTGGGAATACTCGGTAGTATCATCTCCAGATATTTCCAATGGGCTATTCCGATTACCCCCCCCCCCCTTTTTCAACATGTGTTGCAGCTTATGAATACACTTCCCTCTTTCACCCTAACACTCCCCCCGTCCAATTATTTTAGGCAAGTATCCCCTGCACCCGACTTTCCAAATTTTTTAAACCATCCTTAGAAGGGTGTGGTTTTCAATTGGAATGGCACAATTACAGGATTTCTTGTCAGACTATTTTATATAGAGGTGTCGGTATGCAGTCAATCACCACGCTGTGCGTCCCATTATTCGTGTGACGGCCTCATAAAGGCCCAGCCTTACTGAACGTCTGCTCATGTGCTGGAGCCATAATTGCAATATTACAGATTTGTGTGTCTGCATTTCTCTCTACATCGCCTGCCAATGTTATTTATTGAAAGGGGTGGTTTGCTAGTGTTTATTGTAACATTGCTAAAATAGGAATATCATATACTCACGAGCTTGGCGTGGCAGCTCCAGATCTTTGGCGTTACGTTTCGTAACTTGTGTCTAATTTCGCTTAACCCGAGGCTAGGGGCCGTATGAACCCCATGAACTCAAAAACCTTCATGGCATTCATATGAACAATCACAATCAAACCGTCACAGAGCTACATAATTCTCTAGATAACGACTTTTTTAACGAAAATGATATAGATGTAAGAATACGTAACATCGATACAGATTTGATATTTGGAACATCATGATGTCTTGCCGGCATCATCGAAAACTGTTGACCGCTTTTCTCTTGCAGGACACTAGTCTATGTTAATGTATACTATGATTTTTTTTTAATTTGGTGCAAATGCTGTTATATGAATTAGGTCTTTGGGTTATGAACGACGGCCGAATATTGAATGACGGCCTATACGCTTGTATTTAGTTGCAACGAGCTTTTGTTCGATTACGCCGTTCCGTACACCCCCCACCACTGCTTGTTATCTCTTACTTAATCTTGACTCGTCTCACAAGGGGTGTTGATAAAACTGTTAATGTACAAGGTCTTTCGATCATGGAAGCAAATATTCTTCAGGGACGAAAACCTGGTGAATGTAGGAACTGACGCTTGTGGTTTCATTTTCCATCCTGTTTTAACAGGGTTGATTTTTTACAAAAAGGTGACCCTGTTGTTTTCATCCAGGGTGATTCCGCACATATTCTATTGTGATTCCTTTTATGAGCTAGAATCTAATATTATGACGTACGTTGATCGACGTAAGCAGCTGCCCGGGGGAATTGAAACTCCTCAGGCGGTCGTACCTCGCCGAATCCTGTGAACAAACATTAATCCGTGTTTGTCCAGTAGCCAAAGTGGTAGACATTAAGTATTTAACCTTCACTATGCCGTCTATAGAGTTACACAGCTGTTCTATTATAGCAAAATGATTCCTTTTGTACGTTAAGATGAACTAAATATTGCACCTATCTCCAGACGGATTAAATAACCATATCGCAACCACGAAAATCTACTGTGCTAAATTCGCTCCAGCTGTTAATCCATAACATAATTAAACCCCGTCTATTTGTCATCGCCTGCATAGAATATGACCATATCGTTGACCAGCAACTATTAGATGAACACAAATTATCATGATCGCAACCATCTTTAAACAACTCTGTACAGAATTCTATCGGAAAAAAGACCGGACAAATATCAGTATATAGAGATATGCGAATTAGTGCTTTAATTGTTTATTTATTCCCATGAAGTCTCGAGACTTGAGTTTACGTTTACGTGGAGTACAGCTCAGAAGTTTTTTTCTGTTTCTATAATCAACGAACCCACGGATGAGTCTAAAACAGTATGATGTGAATGTTCAATTCAGGCGCATGAGCGCGTAAAGGGACGTTAATTTGTCTCGATTATGATTATTCAATGTCGAAAAATAAGATTTGCATTGGTCAATTCATATGTTCAAACGGAAATGTGATCTTTTCAAGGCTTAAGAAAATTAGAAGAAAACCTGGACAATCACAGAGTTTATGTAAAGGTTCCTTGTGAAAGCGGAAATTCTTAACCCCACCAGGTTCATTAGCACTCAGCTGATAAGCGAAGAGTTGTAATCAGGGTCATTATAGCCCCGCCCTCCACCAAACTTTCTATCCTATCTCTGGAACGACAACAAATTGACTGCTGACACTCTGTGAATTTGTAGTTTATCATATTGGGATATTTATCCTATTTGCATCACCTCCGAGCAGAGGTTTATCGGTAAATTGAAAATGGCGGTCATGTCGGGTACCAGAAAAAGTGATGTTTTCGTCACGAAATTCCTCCCTCTCAGGCCGAAGAGACAGGTCCCAAAAGCGTGACGATCAGGCATGGCTGAGATGCTCTCCAACGCTTCAGAACAAAGATTTCCCTCTAAATGCAGTTTCGTTGCAAATTTGACGAAGGTGTTAATACTTAAACCGTCAACATTTAGGGGTGTTCAAATCTATAATGTCTCTAGTTGTATATTGATTGGAAAATTAAGAAATCAGAAGAATTCTATATAATTTTCATCACTCGAACTACATGCCAAAATTCGCCTCCAATGTTATGCAAAACTGTATCCTGGCTCTTAGTAAAGTTTTCAGCGTACAAGGAAAGTTGTGGAACCAGTGATGATTTAGAAAAAGAATGCCCTTCAGGTTGAAGGATCCCGAACAGGTTTCGAAAATGTATTTCGAGTAATATGAAAATTCAAAGTCAACTCTTTATTTCCTTCTGCCAAAAATTAAGCTTTTAAAATGAACAGTCGATTGCAGATACCCACTTAAGACTTGTGAGCCTCACATATTGATCTGACACATGATGATCAACTGATCAAATAATTAACTTTCTACAAGCTTTTTAACAAAGTTAGTGTTGCACATTACGTAGGATTTAGAGTGGGATATGTTATTTAACGTGGTTAAACAAACTATCGGTCTTAAATTTAAAAGAAAAATCTGCACGGTAGATATTGCTCATTTTCTCCGCTAAAATGTTTACCACTTTTTCAGATTGGCCTGCTAGTGACTCCTGTCCTATGAAGCGTAAATCAAGAATGGACACAACATTTACATATTTAGAACTATAATACTGCTTTAACTTATCTAAATTTCCTTTCGTTTCAAATTTGTTCATGCCTTTATTTGAAGGGGTCGTGTCATAACTTCGAACAATCATAAAATAATGCTCAAAAAATGAGGCATGCTTATTTTGTTTGTAAAGTATATTACTGGCAAATAGATATTTCTGATGAATAATTCAGAAGTTATTAAGGAAGGTCTGAAGGAAAAATGTTGAGAAACCGTTCCATCTAATTTCAAACAATTCAGTTGTACTAATTATAAGAAGATAATTGTCATTAGATTATAATTTCTTGAATAATTGACTTCCAGAAAGTATATAACTCCTTTTTGTGAGCTTATTTATTTCAATTTAATTGGCCTTTCTTTTGCATCTATACATGCTTATTGTATGCATATATCAAGTTGCCCCACCGACTTTCCTACCGATATAATTTAATTTTGCTCACAACTTAACTGGTAGACCGAAATAGACGAACAAATCGATTTAGATTGATTAACGTTTGATGACAGGAAAATCTTGTAGCGATTATTGGATACTGTTGGTCGCTTCTTCCTTTCAGAAATCAAATGTCCCTTTCAGAATTCAATTGTCCTCCGAATGAGGTATCTCTCTCATATACAGTGGTTTGTTGATATGTATTGGAACGTATGTGGAGTCTACAAAACATTCCTCTGGTTAGGTCATTGATTACGGTAAATGACAAAATATAGAATTATCTGACCAAATGACATCACTATAGGGGTTATTCCAGACCTATATCAAATAAATAGAAAGTCAACCAAAATATCTGTATCCAAATTCGACCCTAAATTACCGAATATGGAAAAGATGTTAACAGCGTTTGGGTGAGTAGAAACATTAAATGGCTGTGGTACCAACTCAGCATTTCAGAGCCCAGGGGCCGATTTCATGAAACCTCAGTTGAGGCAATTTTCGCACTTGAAAGTTCAAATGCACTTGAAAGCCTCCCTTGATTTGAGTTTTTGCTTTTCATGAAAGTTCACTTGAACCTAAAATCGGACTTGAGTTCAAGTGTGGTCGGACCTCTCTTGAAAACCACATTAGAAATAAAAACGTACTTGAAATGACGAATATGAAGGGAGATGGTGTCGAAAAATAAGTTTTTGTCTTGTGCCCATACATCACAATGCACGTATGGACATTGTTCTTCATCTCATAGATCCAAAAATGGCGCAGAAATATTTATTTGACTCCCGAAGTTCTACCGATGGGGTCCTGTGCGTCAAGTATTTTGAACAATACTTGATTCTGGGGGGTTCTGTTTATTACCAAACCGCACAAAAGAGTTCCAAAAAGGTCACTTAAAACATCCTTTGACCAAGTGCGGCCCAAAACGTTTGGTGAAACACAACTTGAGAATTTTTTTAAGTGCACTTGGTCAAGTGCGAAATTCGCCCTTGAAAAAGTCAAGTCAAGTGAGGCTTTTCCGTGGAACCATTAAGACCTCATATTAATCGTTGTATGAGTCATTTAGATGTACTTGCAAACCATAGCAACCATGTGTTTGCAGTATTATTCTCTGGTATACAGTGATGACACTGTTGAAATTATTATACTTGCTTCGGGTTACCTCGAGACAATGTGCAGTGATTCAGTTGTCATTCCCTAACGTCTAATAATATGACATATGTTGTTCGATAACAGCTATTGATCCCCATACCTGGGGAAGGAGAGCCTCTGATGGTCATATTCTGCTGAACTCAGTGATTAAGCATTGGTTCATTGCCTGTCAGATAGCCAAAGCAGAAGGCCTACTAATTATTCAGCACTAAAATTCCATCTCAGCTTTATACGTCGCCTGTCTAATTGTATTATAGGTTAAACGGGTGGTTTGTTAGTGTTTGTTATTATAACACAAAAGTAAAAATATCAGTGTCACGAGCGCAGCTAACTAACTTCGATTAATCCGGGTCTGGGATCGTATGAAACACATGTACATTATAATCCCCATGGTTTTCATATGAACAGATACATTCAAAGCGTGACTGAGATACATCATTCTCTAGATATTGAATTTACAACGAAAATCATATGGATTAAGAATATTGATCAGCGATACGGATTTGATATTTTTCGAACATCATGAGGTCTTGCCGGCATCGTTGAAAACCGTTGACCGCTTGTCTCTTATAGGAAACTAGCTTATGTTTATGTATACTATGAATGTTTTCCAGTGGAATTTGGTGGTATTGCATTTATATGAATTAGGTCTTTGTATTTTGGAAAATTCTGTAATGAAAGAGAGCTGAATATTGAATGCCTGTCTAGACGTTTTATTTTGTTGGTTTATATCGCTACACCTCAAAAATAGGAACATCAGATTCATCGGCGTACTGGGGCAGTGCAAGATCTTTGATGTTACGTTTCGTAACTTGTGTCTGATTTCACTTAACCCGGGACACGTGTCCGTATAAAGCCCATATTCATGACGTTCATATGAACAGTCATAATTGAAGCGTGACTGAGATACATCATTCTCTGGATAAAGATAGTCTTAACAAAAATTATATGGATTCAACCTTACTGATCAGGAAACTAGCCTATGTATCTGTAAACTATGCTTGTTGTTTTGCAGTTGATGCAAAATCTTTTGTATGAATCGGGTCTTTAGATGATGGACGCAAGAATTCTTTAATAGACGACGGCTGAATATTGACGCCTGTATTTAAGTGCAATGAGCTTTTGTTCGATTACGCCGTTCTGTGTACCCTCCACCATTGCATATTATCTCTTACTTAAACTAGACTCGTCTCACAAATGGTGTTGATAACACTGTTAATGTATTAGGTCTTTCGGTTATGGAAGGATGTAATCAGCCATGACCGATTCGCCTGTCGAGTTTTAATGTTATCGGCCCCTGACACAGTGACTATCACATTTTGTCTTAAATCGTAAATTGAGAACACGGGAATGTGGCTAAAATGAGATAGAGTGGAAAAGCTTTGTATAATTGATATTCCAATAGTTTTAATGCGAAATAGACATGCAAACAAAGCTTTTCTGGAATAAGATCTATGTATTTTGCTGTAACCAATCGCTGTTCCGAAAAAATGTAAATTCCAAATGACCATGATTTCTCTCTAGCGTGAGCTTTCTCATTCTTACAAGTAAATATGTTCTCGTCTTGTTTTCTGCTGGCTATTTGTTAATTCAAACTCAGAAATATCTCACACGAAATAACCAGTTTTCATTAAAAAGTAATATTACACTTGGATGGCAAAGAAAGCAATTAAACATTCTGGAGTCAGATCCGACGTCAGCTGGCCATTCGTCGCCCAATCTGACCGTGTGGTGTGTATGATCACTGGCACTACGTTTCGTAACTTGTGTATAATTTCACTTAACCCGGGGCTACGGTTCGTATCAGTACGAGTCTAGTCATTCAATATTCAGTCGTCTATAAAATAATTTACGATGCCATAATCCAAAGAGCTAATCATCTAACAGCATTAGCATCAAATTTTAAAAAAAATCATTGTGTACGTTACCATAGGCTAGTTTCCTGCAAGAGAGAAGCGGTCAACAGTTTTCAATGATGCCGAAAAGATATCATGATGTCCCCAAAAAATCAAATCCGTATCGCTGATCAATTTTCTTAATCCATATGATTTTCGTTGTAAAGTCGTTAGATAGGAAATGATATATCTCAGTCACGTTTGATTGTGATTGTTCATAGGAACACCATGACGATCTTGAAGTACATGGGGTTCATACGGCTTCTAGCCCCGTGTTAAGTGGAATAAGATACAACTTACGAAACATAACGCCCAAGATCTTGGCGTTACGCTCGTATTTTGCTGTCAGCATGTGATATGTATCGCCAAGTTTGAGAAAGTTCGAATGTAGGTGCTTGACGGTACAGCCCTGTTTTACAAGTTTCTCCAATAATATTTTGTGACCTTGATTAAAATCGTTACATTTCACACAGGATCTAACAAATGCTGCTAGGCGAGATATGTATAAGCCATATGAAGGTCCCGCTGGAATATTACTGTTCAGAAAGGGATAGTTTACGATGTCAAAATTCTAATCATCTCTCTTGTCGTAAAGTCGACGAGACATCTCTCTTGTCGTAAAGTCGACGAGTCATCTCTCATGTCGTAAAGTCGACGAGAGAGAAGGCCACCTTCAGTTTTATAGAGATATAGGTCCACACATGATGTTTCCATCACTCGCTTTTATACCATGTCTTCATTGGCTCGCTTGATAAATGCCCTACCAAACAGCACACAAACCGATCCATATACTTACATTTTAGAAACGACTCAGTATCTTGTTTCAATTAAAGAATACCGTAACGGCCAGTGATACAAATCTGACAATAGGTACATCCTGGGGTCTTGTCGGCGTCATAAAAAAACTGCTGACCGCTTCTCTCTTGAAAACAGCTTGTGGGCATAAATTGTTATAATATCGGTCTCACGAGCGCAGCGAGGCAGTGCAAGATCTTTGGCCTTACGTTTTGTAACTAAATTCGATTAACCCGTGGCTAGGGCCGTATGAACCCCATGTACTTAAAATCCTCATGATGTTCATAAGAATAGACACAATCAAAGCGTGAGTGAGATCGTTCTCTAGATAACTACTTTACAACGAAAAATCATATGGATTAGGAACACTGATCAGCGATACGGATTTGTTATTTCTGGAACATCATGTGGTCTTGCCGGCATCACTGAAAACTCTTGACCACTTTTCTCTTGCGAGAAACTATGCTATTTTTATGTATACTATGAATGTTTTCCTTTGAACATGTTGAATTTGGTGCTAATGCTTTTATATGAATTAAGTCTTTGGATTATGGACGCAGAAATTCTTTAATGGACGACAGACAAATATTGAATTACGGACCATTCATTTGTATTCTGCTGGTTTATATCGTTACACCACAAAAATGGGAATATCAGCTTCATCAGCGTAGCGGTGCAGTGCATGATCTTCGGCGTTACGTTTCATAACTTGTTTCTGATTCCACTTAACCCGAAGCTAGGGGTCGGATAAAGCCCATGTACTTACAAATGATCATGGCGTTCCCATGAACAGTCACGATTGAAGCGAGAATGAGATATACCATTCTCTAGACATTTTTTATGACGACACTCATTTGGATGCAAGTTTACTGATCACAAAACTAGCCTATGTATCTGTAAACCATATTTGTTGTTTCGCATTTAATGCAGATGCTGTTATACGAATCGGGTCTTTAGATCATGGACGCGAAAATTCTTTAATAGACCACGGCTGAATATTGAATGACAGACTAGACGCTTGTATTTAAGTGCAATGAACCTTTGTTAACTTAAGCCTTTATGTATTCTCTACGGCATTGCACATTACCTCTTACTTAAACTAGAATCGTCTCACGAGTGGTGTTGATAAAACTGTTAAAGTATTAGGTCTTTTGATGATGGAAGCAAACATTCTTCAAATCACTTTTCGTCCGTGGTCCGTCGTCCGTCAGTCAGTCAGTCCGTCAGTCCGTCAGTCAGTCAGTCCGTCAGTCCGTCCGTAAACAATTCTTGTTACCGCGATTTCTCAGGAACTACTGCATGGATCTTTTTCAAATTTGGTACACAGATTCCCCTTGGGGTCTAGTTGTGCAAGAAACCTTTTCTGGTCCGATTCGCAAATCTAATATGGCCACCAGGCAGCCATCTTGGATTTCCCCATGAAACCTTGTTACCGCGATTTCTCAGGAACTACTGCATGGATCTTTTCCAAATTTGGTACACAGGTTCCCCTTGAGGTCTAGTTGTGCAAGAAACCTTTTCTGGTCCGATTCGAAAATCCAATATGGCCACCAGGCAGCCATCTTGGATTCCCTCCCTGAAACCTTGTTACCGCGATTTCTCAGGAACTACTGCATGGATCTTTTTTCAAATTTGGTACCCAGGTTCCCCTTGGGGTCTAGTTGTGCAAGAAACCTTTTCCGGTCCGATTCGAAAATCCAATATGGCCACCAGGCAGCCATCTTGGATTTCCCCATGAAACCTTGTTACCACGATTTCTCGAACTACTGCATAGATCTTTTTCAAATTCGGTACACAGGTTCCTCTTGGGGTCTAGTTGTGCAAGAAACCTTTTCTGGTCCGATTCGAAAATCCAATATGGCCACCAGGCAGCCATCTTGGATTTCCCCATGAAACCTTGTTACCGCGATTTCTCAGGAACTACTGCATGGATCTTTTTCAAATTTGGCATACAGGTTCCCCTTGGGGTCTAGTTGTGCAAGAAACCTTTTCTGGTCCGATTCACAAATCCGATATGGCCACCAGGCAGCCATCTTGGATTTCCCCATGAAACCTTGTTACCGCGATTTCTCAGGAACTACTGCATGGATCTTTTCCAAATTTGGTACACAGGTTCCCCTTGGGGTCTAGTTGTGCAGGAAACCTTTTCTGGTCCGATTCGAAAATCCAATATGGCCAGCAGGCAGCCATCTTGGATTTCCCCCCTGAAACCTTGTTACCGCGATTTCTCAGGAACTACTGCATGGATCTTTTCCAAATTTGGTACACAGGTTCCCCTTGGGGTCTAGTTGTGCAAGAAACCTTTTCTGGTCCGATTCGAAAACCCAATATGGCCACCAGGCAGCCATCTTGGATTTCCCCCCTGAAACCTTGTTACCGCGATTTCTCAGGAACTACTGCATGGATCTTTTCCAAATTTGGTACACAGGTTCCCCTTGGGGTCTAGTTGTGCAAGAAACCTTTTCTGGTCCGATTCGAAAATCCAATATGGCCACCAGGCGGCCATCTTAGATTTCCTCATGAAAATTTGTTATCGTGATTTCTCAGGAAGTACGGCCTGGATCTTTCTCAAATGTGGTAGACAGGTTGCCCTTGTGGTCCAGTTGTGCAACATACCTTTCTGGTCCGATTCCTAAATCCAATATGTCCATCAGGCGGCCATCTTGGATTTCCCCATGAAACTTTGTTATTGCGATTTCTCAGGAACTACCGCATGGATCTTTATCAAATTTGGTACACAAGTTACCCATGTCACCTAGTTGTGCAAGATACCTTTTCTGGTCCGTTTCGAAAATCCAATATGGCCACCAGGCGCCCATCTTGAATTTCCCCTTGAAACACTGTTATCTTGAATTCTCAGGAAACATTTCATGGATCGTTCTGAAATTTGGTACACAGGTCCCACATGGGGCCTAGTTGTGCAAGATACCTTTTCCAGTCCGATTCGAAAATCCAATTAATACGGTGTTCCCGAGTTGTGACGTTGCATCACAAGAGTCGATGGATTAAAGGGTCGGGCATATTCTATATATTGACTATAGAGAATATCCATATCTTCACCTTCCATATCAAGGAGTTAAAATAATTCGGAATTAAAATGTATTTCGTCAAATTTTAAATCAGTTTTCTTTAGTCCATGCAGTTGCAAGTGAACTGCCCCACCCTTTCGTCTGCCGGCAGGTCAGCTACATGCAGGGACGTCACTCTTGTGACACAATGTCACAACTCGACAACTGTAAACTACTGCATGTTTCGATCCAAGGGAAATAATCAAGATTCAGACACTTTCAAATTCGAAGTTTCAACATTACTGCGCGGACCGGATCCCTTCAGTATTAAGTATTGTACCATCTTACTATTTTCGAGCATGGTATCTTAAAAGAGATATCTCAAACTAGTCCAGTAAACAGAACAGAATTAGCATTCGTTCCAAATTATAAAATCTTAAGTATGCCAAAGTGTCAAAGAGATTTTTCTTCGCTTCCAGTACCCAATGATGACACGTGCAAAAAAATAAATAAAATAAAAATACTACAAAACGAAGACGAAGGATCCTCCGTACATGTACATTCACTTTCAGACTAACTTTGCTCATTTCTCTTGTACTATAACAACTGACATAAGTTCAGTTTCTAGAAATCTTGAAACTCCCGAAAATTAGAAAGATTATATCTTGGTGTTTTCCAGTGTCGCTTTTTCGATCTTTTTCGCTCAGATTCGAAATTCTGTAAACAAAATTACAACTCAATCGTCTCAGTAACAATGGACAAAAAGATCCTCTTGTCATTAGCTTACAATTATCGGACAATGGTGGGCGCCAAGATCCTTCAGGATCTCTCGTCTTTTTTGTTTTCACTGCCATAAAGGTTTCCAATTGTGGTCTGCTCCAAATTTTCAACAATTGCTTTTATCATTTACTAATTCTGATTTATCAAATTAAAATAGATGCTAGTAGATTTTCATGTACTCATATGAACATACCATATGCCAAAAATAATCAAATTTAAAAAGATGCCTGCCGGCCTACCTACCCACCTATCGAACCTTGTTACCCTATTATCATGAATGTCCGCATAGCAATAAAGTAGCTCTTTACAGCAATGATGAGAGTTGGATGGTATCCCAATTTTCCCCTTTAAGCCAATTTTTCAAAACTGATTTCAAAATTTGTTATCAACCTATTCATGATCAATATTCTATGAGCACTAAAATTTCTGAAAAGGTCCATTAGGGCCTACTTCATTTCAGCACAATATATTCAAGAAAATAAGGTTTTATATACATACTGTTTTTTGTATTTAATCAAGAAAGTTCTAAGATGACGAATCCAAAATATTTAATATTTTTCTTATCCCTTAGGCTAGGGGCTGAAACTTGCCACACTGTACCTGGGTCACTAACTGCTGATGTGACATTGTCACAGTGTCACAGTGACTTCATTTAAGCTATAAAATCACAGAGTGTCATCGAGTATGCATGTTAAGTTTAATCCCAACAATCCCTTCAATATTTCAGCAATTAACAGCACATTTGGCTCACTCACAGTAGTTTTGCTTAAAGAATTGACTGGACAGACAGCATATCATAGACCTGCAATTTAAATAATATGAACTTCCTTTCTCACAGATATTTGGCCAGGCCGTGAGACGAGTACTAACAGAGATATCTGCTCATGATCCAGCGGATGCCCAATGTATGGAAAAGTCGTACATCGGCCAAAGAGGATGGGTGTTCCAGTTTAACAAATGCACCATGTTTGTTACGACTTTTGCTCCTTTCTATCCAGAATGCCATTCCCGATTCACCTTTGACAGTGAAAACTGCTTTGTCCTCTTCCAGCCCGAGATTTCATTTGCACAGCATGATCTCTGCCAGGACTCCCCCCATACAAACTGGGATCAGCCGAAAACTGTCAGAGATCGAATCCGGATCGCTTTCAGAAACTCGGGCAGACCATACAGAATTCGAGAAACTATTTATTACCCAACAGCTCATGACATTGTTAGACCAGTAAATGCTGAGGAAGATTTTGTAGAGTGGTGGAGAAAATAGAATTCTGATTTCTGTGACACTCTCAGTCATACATTACTTCTAAACAGACTGGGACCGCACTGCGGTGGTCTATTGGTTAGAGCGTCGGCCTCGTAAGCGGTAGGTACTGGGTTCGATCCCAGGCCGGGTCATACCAAAGACTTGAAAAATGGAACTTATTGCTTCCTCGCTTACGCTCAGCATTAAGAGGATAGAACAAGGACTGATTCACTCGGTGTCAGTATGATGTGACTGAGAGGGGTGTCATGTCTGCCTATGGCATGATATTTCAGAAGGACAGCACTATGAAATGGCAGCATTAGATCTGCTCTGTTACAAGTAGGTACCTCCGCTCCTCCCCCTCCCCCTCCCCTCCCTTCCCTTCCCTGTCGTGATATAGCTGAAAAAATGTTGAAAGCGACGTTAAAACCCTATTCACTCTCTCAATCACTCCAATCAGACTGAACAAGCAAACACTTTTAACAGCATTTATCTCTGTTTCAAAGAATCATATCTAGATGTCACATCACAAGTTGTCATGTGTGATTTTCATTGAGCTCAGTTATTTGAATTGCCTATTCCTTTGCGAAACTTCTGTGGGTGATCCAGATGTACTGATCATCAGAGTTACTTGGTGCAGCTAGAAATTTTGTTATGTGTGAATGCAACATATCTTCGAGAGAATCTTTGATAGTCACAAATATGATTTTTGTAGATGACAAGCCGGCACAGCTGTGATACAATAGTACTTTTATCCCAGCTCTCATAAATCGTAATATTTTCCTCCAGATGGTTGCATTGTTTTGTTGTAGGACTGCTGCAACATGAGATTTTGGTGGGGTTATTTCCTATCATATGAAAAATAAACTGTGCTCCCCAATACTCAATGATCCATTATCCAGGGTGAGTGAGCGGATAAGATTTAACATCGCTTTCTGCATTATTTCAGTCGTATCGCAACGAACCAACTAAGTACCACCCAGCCAAGTTGCATTCCTGCTGCTTCAAAGAAGAAATCTTGTCTTTATTGCACAAGATACAGACATGATGTTTACATGGTGCAATAAAGACGAGTGGTATTAAAGTGCTAGATATCAAATTATTAAGTTCCTGTTGTTTCTCAGCAAAATGCGCTGAAGCAACAGGAACCTGTGTCCACCAGACACCCACTAACCACCCGCAGTTATGATGGTCTCTATCTCCTTTCCATTTCACTATTTCTTCCAAAACGTAAGATCATATTTGCAAAGAAGAATGGAAGAAATTTGATATTTCACCAAACTCCTATGTTTTATTAAAAAATAAAAATAAATGATATTTTTGACAGATTTTTTTCTCGGGTTTTATTCATGAAATTTGATTTATGCCTGAATTAAATGCATATTTTCTCTATGTGAACGATTTTGTGTGAATAAATTATTCACTTCACAATAGAAATATTAAGTGGTATTTTCTCTGGTAAATGACACACTACCTGGAGCACCTTGGAGAACGTGAAGGAGCTGGCAGAATATTCTGGTCTCCACCAGTTTCTGTAATGTGTAGACTCCGTAGTCACATGAATAATGAGCCAATGTATTCCAAAACGTTGACATACATTCTCCCATTGTTGGTAACGTCCAATTCTGTCAGTATATCAGTGGTGCAAATTTAAGCACTTCAGATCACAGGTTCAGGGTTGAGAGGGTGGAGTGGAATTTCACTGGGAATTGCTGGAAAGGGGCATTGGAATTGACGTTTTGGGGTCGAGGTGGACCCTTATTGGTCCGAATGGGCCGTATGGGGTATCAGTTTGAAGCACTCATGGAGAAGCATCTGAGTGGACTGGTATGTAGTGAAAGTAGGGTTATGGGGCACATGCGTGGTAGAAAAAACGCATGGGAATGGACGTTTGAGGGCCTGGGTGGGCCAATATTGGACCGATTGGGCTGTTGGAGATCTCAAAGTGAAGCTCTTGTGGAGGAGCATCCGACTGGTTGGGTTTGGGGTGGAAGTTACGTAATGGCGTGCATGCGCAGACAGGGAATTGCTGGAAAAGAGCATTGGAATGGAGGTTTTGGGGTCGACGTAGACCCATAATGGGCCGTATCAGTATGGGGTATTGGTTTGAATTACTCGTGTAGTCGCATCCGACTGGATGAGGGTTGTGCGCATATCGTCTATTTGCGCATGCGCAGACGGGATTGTGGGAAAAGGGCATCGGAATGAACGTTTTGGGGTCATGGTGGGCCAGTAATAGGCGTACTGGGTTGTGTGAGGTGTCATAGTAAAGCTCTCGTGAAGTGGCATCTGACTGGATGGATGGGTCGTGGAAGTATGGCTATGGCTTGCATGCACAGACTGGGAATTGTTGGTAAAGAGCATTGGGATGGACGTTTTCGGTCGCGGTGGACCCATAGGGATTCGAATGGGTCGTATGGGGTACCAGTTGGAAGCAATTGTGGCTCCGACTGGACTGGTGTGTAGTGATCTATTCTGAATGCCTTGACGCCTTATCTTAACGCTACAAGTCTCGTGTGTTCTTATCCAATCAGAAACTGCCTGATAACGTTGAGAACGTTCAATATTCGGTCATGTTTGTTGCCAGTGTGATGTTTTCTCGGTAGAGTAGTAGAGAAAGAGACCATGTTTGATCTGACCACCTGGCAGAGTTACCTGTGTGTGTGCATGTGTGTTTGTACGTTCGTGCCCGCACGTGTGTATGTGTGAACATTATGCTTAGCCGTCTCTCTTTCGGAAGACATGGAGGTTCTGAAAAAAACGTTCTTTCCTGTTGCTTTAAGACAGAACTGGCATTGCCACAGCGTCCGGGTCAATAGGGCGAAGACCATTGTGAGGTCAACGAGCCATCGCTGGTTCCGGCGTGAGCGCTCGTGGTCCATAACCCGGACATCAAAGATGGCTGTCATAGTCCAGTAGTGGTAGGTGATAGCACACCTCTCCATCGAGGCGACTCTTTTGAGGACCACTTCTGTGAACTCTTCCAGGATGTGGCGTCGCCCCTCATTGTTGTCGCCATCTGCAAACATGGACCGAACCAATGCTCGATAATCCGTGAGTGAATTAACCACGGTCACATGCTGTAAAATGCGAGTCGCATAGGGATGAGTCTCCGTCATGACTCTGCAACCGTAGGAATGGGTGTGTGGGGTCCAGAGGGACGTGTTTTATATACGATGTCACACATGCGGAGGCCGAGAATTGTGGGAAAAGGGCTCTTGGGTGGACGTTTTGGGTGTCGAGGACAGCCACTAGTGGGCGTGATGGGTCAGAGATGTTGCAAGTTTTTTGGAATACGCTTGCTTTTGTGAACATAACACAGTAACGCCGGCCAACGCCTAGCTTAACGCTTCAACATCCTGGTGAATTAGCCCCGAAGCTGTGATGGGTCTAGATATCCCATGGAATTGGCACTAATTCTCGAAATGCAGCGTCGACACTGACTCATTCGGACCACTATGCGTCCACCGCGACCCCAAAACGTCCATTCCAATGCCTTTTTTCCACACTTTCCGGTTTGCACATGCGCGCCATGGCCTTATTTCCACGACCCACCCATCCAGTCGGATGTTACTTCACGAGAGCTTCACTATGACACCTCACACGACCCAGTACGCCCATTACTGGCCCACCACTACCCCAAAACGTTCATTCCGATGCCCTTTTCCCAGAATTCCCTGTCTCCGCACGCGCAGATATACGATATTACCACGAACCACCCATCCATTCGGATGCTTCTCCACGGGTGCTTCAAACCGATACCCAATACCGCCTATTCGGACCATTATGGGTCCACCTCGACCCCAAAAACCCATTCTAATGCCCTTTTCTCGCAATTCCATGTCTGCTCATGCGCGCCATTACGTAACTTCCACTCAGCACCCATCCAGTCGGATGCTCCACAGCCCAATCGGACCAATATTTGCCCACCAAGGCCCCAAACGTCCATTCCAATGCGTGTTTTTCTACTGCGCACACGCGCCAATACCCCACTTTCACCACATACTAGTCCAGTCGGATGCTTCTCCATGAGTGCTTCAAACTGATACGGCCCATTCGGACCATTATGGGTCCACCATTTTCCCAAAATTCTCGGTCTGCGCATGCCCGCCATAGCCTTACTTCCACAACCCACCCATCCAATCGGATGCTACTTCACGAGGGCTTCACTAGGACACCTCACGCAACTCAGTATGCCCAATACTGGCCCGCCACGACCCGAAAACGTTCATTCCGATGCCCTTTTCCAACAATTCCCTGTCTGCTCATACACAGACAAACTATATTCCCACGACCCACCCATCCAGTCAGATGCTTCTCCACGAGTGCTTCAAACTGATACCTCATACGGCTCATTTGGACCGTTACGGGTCCAGCTCGACCCCAAAACCTTCATTCCAATGCGCTTTCCCCGCAATTCCCTGTCTGCGCATGCGCGCCATTACGCAACTTCCACTCCACATCATCCAGTCGGACGCTCCTCCACGAGAGCTACACTCATTCGGACCACTATGGGTCCACCTCGACCTCAAAACGTTCATTCCAAAGCCCTTTTCCCACAATTCCCTGTCTTTTTTGAACGCTCCTCCACGAATGCTTCAAACTGATACCTCACCACCTAGTGGTCCACCTAGACCTCAAAATGTCCACTCCAGCGCCACTTGTCCAGTGCGCATGCGCACAGTAACTTTTCAAAAAAATCAACGCATGGCCTCGAGACCCCTCCCATCGTGTTCTACATCGGAAGACAAAGAAAACAAGGGGCCACACCCCATACCACAAATGTCCATGAGTGGGTTTCCCATTGGGACTAACATTATCCAGTGCGCCAGATTGGACCTAACATGTCCACCCCAGCCATCCTGAACTTTTCAGCGAAAATCAACCCCTGGCCTCGAGACCCCTCTCTTCGTGTTCTACATCGCGAGACAAAGAAAACAAGGTGCCACACCCCATAGTAAAATCCACAAGAAGTGACCACCCCTATCCCCCATTGCATTCCCCCGAGATTAGCATTGAAAGTCACTGGGGTCTTATGTATGAAAAGATAACTCTTACTGGGCCGTCACCTGACAGGAAGCGACCTTTGACCCGCATGTGACGTCACAGGAAGTGACCCGGATGTGACCTTTGCCCCGAATGTGACCCGGATGTCACCTAACCGGCAGTGACGTCATGCGTGACGTCATCGCCACGTCACTCCGCAGACCCTCATTTTTGCCACAGAATAAGGGTTTTATATCCTACTTAAATCCGACCAATTTTCAGCACTAGGGTTTGTGCTATACAAAGATAGTGTAATCCCTGTATAACGAAAATAGGATCAGTATCTGCCTATGTATTCAGATATGGAAGCTGTCATTGCGGTCATCAGTGGGGTACTGTATGTTCGTTTTCAAGACAACCGGTCTGCTACCTGCTATATTTCTGGGAGGCCCATTGGCCGAGTGATTTAGATCGCCGACATACAGTGCTGCTGTGGGTGTCGCTGATTCTAATCCCGCATAGGACCAATTTTCATCACTAGAATTTGTGCTATAGTGTAATCACAAATAACGAAAATACTGATGTATATAACCGCCATGTTTGTTCACATGATTATTTTTAAAGAATCCTGGCCATATATAATCATGTGCTTCTCAGGACTACAAAACCCTCCATATAACCTCGTTCCTCAGAAACGTTGAGAATATAAGATGATGTTTCATCCAGCCGACAAGGTTTCTGCTGAAATCTGTGGTGAAGGTGGATTGGCCTATGTATGAGTATTCAAACATGGGGGTACCCCAAACGGGCCATACTGCGGCATTATCGACATAGTCAAAGGATGCTGTCAGGTGGGCATCAACCATAAAGTCTTGAACTAGAGAATGGCTAATACCTAAGTCACAATGTTTACATAGAGAGGAGACAGATTGATATCCGTTTCTGGAACAAAATGAATGGGATTCAAAACGTGTTTGCAAGCAAAAATGAATGCTCGATGTAACAATGCTTCAGCTCGATGAAAGAGCTCAAACTCCTAAATGAAAGATATCGATATTGCACTAGATGAGCTGATAACTAGTATGGATGACTCGCTTAAAATAACAGTGAAGATGAACAATTTGTCGATGAACCATGTAGAAGAGATAGAATGAACATCCTGATGGAATTCTATCTATGTGAAATTTGGCAACACAATATATCAGCAGCATATAGGTATTCCAATGGGTACTAGTTGTGCACCCCTATTGGCTGACCTGTATCTGTTCTGTTATGAATATGACTATGCAGGCGCTTTCAAAACCAATCCATTCAAGGCCCGTTCCTTCTCATTCACCAAACGCTGTATAGACGATCTTCTCGCTGTGGATAATCGCTATATAAATGACGCAGTGAAGGATATATATCCACCTTCACTGGATTTGAAGGAAACTACAGATAACCCTACAGGCACATCATATTTAGATCTATATCTCTATAAAAATGAAGCGGGCATTCTCTCTCGTCGACTTTATGACAAAAGAGATGATTACAATTTCGACATCGTAAACCATCCCTTTCTGGACAGTAATATTCCAGTGGGACCTGCATATGGCGTATAGGACTACATATCTCGCCTAGTAGCATTTGCTAGATCCTGTATTAAATGTGACGATTTTGGTTAACGTCACAAAGCATTGTTGCAGAAACTCCTAGAACAGGGTTGTTCCTCCAGGCGCCTCCACTCAGGGTTTCTCAAGTTTGGCGATGCGTGTCGCATGCTGATAGCAAAATACGAACGTAGCGTGCAAGATCTATGGCGCTACGTTTCGTAACTTGTGTCTGGTTCCGCTGGACCCGGGGCTGGGGGCCGTGTGAACCCATGTGCTTCAAGATCCTCGTGGTGCTCGTGTGAGCAGTCACAATCAGGGTGTGACTGGGATGCATCATTCTCTGAATGACGACTTTACAACGATTATTATGGATTGAGAATACTGATCAGCGGTGCGGATTTTATATTTTTGGAGCATCATGATGTCTTGTCGGCATCATTGAAAACTGTTGACCGCTTCTCTCTTGCAGGAAACTAGCCTATGTTTATGTATACTATGATTGTCTTTTTATACGCCCGCCAAAAGGCGGACGTATTATGTGATGGCGGTTTCCGTCCGTGTGTCCGTCCGTCCGTCCGTCCGTCGTGTCCGGTCTATATCTGGAACAGTTTTCTATTTACAGTTCTAATTTTTGGTGAGTGGATACCCTATGGGGAGACGATGTGTCGCGTACCAAAATGAAGGTCAACGTCAGAGGTCAAAGGTCACTGGCCTAAAAAATGGGAAATCACTGAAGTGTTCGTGTCCGGTCTATATCTGTGAACGTTTTCTATCCACAGTTGCAATTTTTTGTGAGTGGATACGCTAGGTGGAGACGATGTGTCGCGTACCGAAATTGAGGTCGCGGCCAGAGGTCAAAGGTCGCTGTTGCCTAAAATCAGGAAATCATGAATCATTGACAGTTTTCTATCTATAGTTCTAATTTTTGATGAGTGGATGCCCTAGGGGAAAAAGATATGTTGCATACCAAATGTAGGTAAATGTAGAATTCATTACAAATTTCTAATTTTTTATGAGTGGATTCATTAGGGGGAAATGAAGTGTCGCATAACAAAATATAGGTCAAGGTCGAAGGTCAAAGGTCACTGTATCCCCAAAATCAGGAAATTATTAAAAATAACATTTCTTTGTGTCAGTAGATACATTAGGGGGACATGATGTGTCACATATCAAAATGTAGGTCAAGGCCAAAGGTCAAGGTCACTGTGACCCCAAAATCATGAAATTGTTAAAATCATGATTTTTTTAGTCCATTGAGAAATTACGGGTAGCCGTTTTGTCATGTACCAAAATTTAGACCCGGGTCAGTAGTCAAGATCACTGTGACCCCAGAATCAAGGTCAAAACTCAGTGCGACCTAAAAATCAGGAAAGCATTAAAAATTACCAATTCTTTGTGAGTGAATTCAATAGGGGAAATGAAGTGTCGCATACCAAAAATTAGATCAAGGTCAAAGGTCACTGTGACCCCCAAATCAGAAAATTTTAAAAACATTTCTTTTGTGTCAGTAGATACATTTGGGGGACACGATGTGTCACATACCAAAATGTAGGTCAAGGTCAAAGGTCAAGGTCACTGACCCCAAAATCTTGAAATTGTTAAAAATCATGGTTTTTTGTGTCCATTGAGAAATTACGGGGAGACAGTTTATGATGTACCAAAATTTAGGTCACGGTCAATGTCACTGTGACTCCAGAATCAAGAAATCTTTGAAAATTACTTTTTTTGTGTCTGGATACATTAGGAGGACATGATGTGTCACGTATCAAAATGTAGGTCAAGGCCGAAAGTCAAGGTCACTGTGACCCCCAAAATCATGAAGTTCATAAAAATCATGATTTTTTTTGTGTCCATTGATACATTGAGGGAAGGCAATGTGTCATGTACCAATATTTAGGTCAAGGTCAAAGGTCAAGGTCACTGTGACCCCAAAATCAGGAAATCATTAAAAGTCACATTTTCCTATGCCTGTCGAAGATGAGGTCATGTAATGCAATGCTGATGTTGGCTGCGTTCTGTCCATTCATCCATTAACATTTGTTGTCCGTGCGATAACTAGTTTCAAGGTATGGATTGGTACCAAACTTTGAGTATACCTTACTCGCATGGCAAAGAGGAGCCATACATCAATTTGTCAAAGGTCAAGCTAGGTCACAGTCCCCCAAAACTGAATCAAGTTTAGCTGACTATATGTGTTAGGTTGGAATATTCAGAGTTCTCTTCCCTACATATATATGGCATTTGTCTTGTGGAGTTTGAAACAGCTACATTTAGTTAAACTGTTGTGAAATAAAAACAATACATTTACTAATTTAATGGGGAGAGGGGTCCTTTATGAACTTCACACCTGTTTATTAACTCAAGAACAAAGGTTTACTTCATCAGTTTCTTCTTCCTTCATTAAAAATTTTCTCGTTTGAAAGAAATCCATTTGCAGGAAAACTACTATTTTCTTGTGGTTGACTATTGTCGATTTCAGTGTGGGATATGTGAGCTCTCGGCTCTTGCTCCAAGGTCAACTAGTTACATGTACCAAGAGTTAAGCTCATTTTAGTTTATCATTCAATATAAGCTGTGATATATGTTATATTCTCAGAAGCACAAAATTGTAGACCTTTCTCTGGATTGCTAGCTAGCAATTGGAATCAAGGCTATTAAACAAACTTGAAAGTTAGACCAATGTAATTCAAGATATACGGGCGTATATTGAAGCCCCTTGGGCTCTTGTTGAATTTGGTGCTAATACTGTTATATGGAATATGGAATAGGTCTTTGGATTATAGACGCGGATATTCTTTAATGGACGACGGCTGAATTATGAATGACGGACTAAACGCTTGTAATTATATGCATCCCTTCTAGTGCCTAATTGAGCAGGATGCGATGTGGATCATCCTTGTGTAATAGGAGAAAGGGAGGTGCATGTTTGCGGAAAAAGCTCTCTTTTGCGTGAATGAGATTGAAGTGATTAATAAAAAAGTTTCAGCAACGGATGACGTGTAGAGATGACATCAATATATACAGGAAAATATGACAACAGAGAATGTCAAGAATCCATAATGTAGACATGATGGGAAGATAGCGAATCGCTCATCATGAAATGTGATTCGAACGATAGTGAACTTTTCAAACAATATTTGACACGATACCTAGCTAATAACGGTTTGAAACTTGTATTATTCTATGTACATATTCAACTTTATTATACGATACGATTCAATCTAATTATTGGTCAACTTAAGTTATTCATTGATCGTCCAAGTGTGAAAAAAAAACAGCCAGGCCGGAGAGACTGAGTTTCGACACTGACGGTCTTTGTTGGGTATAAAGATGAGCAATAAAAATGATAAATAATTCACTTTGACGAGTATTTGCAAATGTTGTTACATTCATACTCTAGTCTGTCCACTTTAATGAGTCGTCTACTTTGGAGCTTGCCAATAATCAGCAGTTAACTCTGCATACATTTTCTTTTTTGCATCGTGTAGAACAAACAGAACTCTACAAAATGACTACCATTTCTCCGTGATATCGATAATATATCACGCTTGAAATAACTTTGCAATTCTCTCCATATAAAACTACAGTTGTTTCGTGTACCGGGTCTCAATTACATAGGGAGACTTCATAATGTATTCGTGTTGTCTAGTACAAAGGTCAACAATGCCGTGTACGGTCATAGAGGCGTGCGCGATTTATCATTTGGCAATTTCACTGGGCATGGGATATAAGCGACACTCCCACGGACTGCCTGTTATTACTGTATTCGGCATCAATGACCTTTGTGCCAGTGAGCATGAATACATTATTACATCTCTCTATGTAACTGAAGCCCGGCACATAAACAAATGTACTGGTGTTTTATATGGAGAGAATGAAAAAGTTAGTTCAATTAAACGTGATATATTATCGATATCACAGAGAAATGGTAGTCATTTTGTAGAGTTCAGTTTGTTATACACGCGGCAAAAAAGAAAATTGTTGCGGGATTAACTATTGATTTTTGACAAGCTCCACAGTAGACGACTAATTAAAATGGACAGACTTTAGTGAAGTGGCATATGCTATTATTAAGCCACTCCACCGTACGAGTCGAGAAGATGGCAGAAATATAACCACAAACCTGGGACAGAATATTCTGTCCAAAATACAAACACATGCATGAATGGGGATACAATTCATGTAAGTGGAGATGCCGCGTTTCAACGTGACAGGTCAGCAAATGGAACAATGGCCGACCACTTGCCCATTTCCCGCTATTGGAAAATTCCGTAAATTCACGTTGCTTCTTCTTACAAGACCAATATGCCCATGAAGGTTTGCAAAAACAAGATACGTGCTCTTCATACGAGAGCTAAGTGACTTTTTCCGCGCAACAGAGTACTATCGATGGGAATGGATTGTTTGGCAAGTCGATTTATTTGATCTAGCGTCACTAATCAATAAAAATTCATACATTTTCGAGTATGCGTGGGCATAAAAAAAACACATTTGACCACATAAAACTAAACTTGTATCTACCATCCACGAGAAACGCTAATAACACAAATAAACGAGATATAAATTATCAATTGCGTCTATGAAAAGGAGGACGGCGAGAGGCACTATCCGGTTTTCCCGTCAAGAAGTCCTGGCGAAACTTGATGCCCGTATTCCACGTCAACCCAGCGTCAATTGCATCTATACTCGGCTGCCGATGCGGCGTCAGAACCCCAAAAAGGATCCAGAAAAAGCAACTTCGACACCGAGACTGGTTGATAAATGGAGCCGATTTTTTAGGTCTGCACATCCCTATCTCAAACCATGCCGCGTGGGAGATCCAGATCACCGTTCTTCAGCGCGAATCACCGCTCTTCAGCACGAATCGTGGGTCATTGGAAACGGCACTGGCCCAACTCGGTTCATTGGATGTCTTGGAACGGGACCGTCAACAACCGCCCAATACCAAATGGCAGGTGAAGATGATGACCAACGTGACATTTACGTATCTGAGTTGATCGACCACCCGATTTTTTTACCTGATTGAAATGCAATGTTAAAACAAGCGCTGGATGAGCGCAAAGACCTCCGTCGAGGCAACAGGGTCCGCAGGGGAATACATCACTGAATAATATAGGGCCGGATGCCAAGCTCAATTTTGCATTTGTTGGACGTTAACTTCACCAATGGTAATTAACCTGGGATTGAGGGTTCCCAACTAGCATGTCCAGCTAGGGATGTGTAAGTCACATTCCCCGCAAATAAGTTTTGTCGGATTTCACGTGCTTGAAATATTGGGGTATGGAATAGAGTATATTGATGGAAAACCTGGAATACTGCTTGAGACATTAGGCTCCTTCCCACCCCCACCTCCCCCTGAGAGGACGCCCCCACCCAAATCAACACGTTAGCGGCAGAAATGAGACCCTGTGTGCCTAGTTTTACCAACTTGCTTCATATTTTGTAAGTGTACAGTATAGCATCCTCATTGACAGAATCCTCTACAAAACACACCTGATTTTACCGACACTCCGTTCTGATCTGTCTCGGCATCATGTGATGAGGATTCAATGCGCTCGGAATAATTTTGTATACTGGTGTTACAGGTCACCTTCACCTTCACCATAATGTATCAATTACCATGAACTTGTACATGTATCACATTCATATTGAATGGTGATGACTGATGAGAATATTGCCCATATGGAACAAACGGCTGGATTCCAGCGAATAAAAAGTTAATGTTAATGATAAACAACATACAATTAATAATACTATCAAATAATTATGTTTATTCCTTGTCGACATCAATATAATACAGACAATATTATGACTGAATCATGGTAACAGATATTCAAGGGTATATATGTCTACACTAAACTGAAGGAGACCCATTCTGCGTATTATATTATGTTGTAAAACTTCACTTACTAATCTCGATTATGTTGCTTATTGTGAAAATAAATGAAGTTTGAAAAATAAATTTAGTATGATTGCCCATAGCCCTGGAATTAGAAATATCTTCAGCAGCTAAAGTTAAGCCAATCATAACAATATATAACACCATGGTATTGTTGTAATATCACCCAGGTACTGATCTTTGGTTAAGAATGTAATGAGATACATATATACCTGTTCTTTGTGTTATTCTGTATGCAGTTCATTCTTTATGTATTTTATACATGTACATATACCAGAAGTGGAATTGAAATTTGAATAAAATAATCAAATTATGTTCGGTTTTTACCTCTACTCAGGAAATGAAGTCTTTGTTTCTAGAAGCTAAATCATTTTAGACACTCAAGTCCTTACCTGGTCAAGGGAGATAATTTTGTAAAAAAAAAACAACAAAAAACACAAGTATAGATCCACACTGGTGCAGAGCAGAAAGTTTTATGACCTTTGATGATATTTGTGGAGCATGCTGCAGGACTTCAACTTCCATGAATCTGATATTATCCACACAATCCCATTCTACATGATATTTTTGCCATAGCACCGATAAACTAGATCCCTTCATTTATGTTTTCTAGATCCAGGAGATATTGGGAGCTGCAGGTTTTGTAAAAGTTAGATCCAGTTATTCTGAGAGAAGGAATGAAGTCCGGCATGGTCGGTTTAAATTAGAACTGGGCATGCTTGGAAATGTCTGAACGATTGACACATGTATCACTCTGCCGGTGGTCATTACATGTGTAATGTTTATTTCCTGAGGAATCAGCTGATATCCAATGGGTGAGGGTGGGGTTGTGGCCAATCACTGACTCTGATTTTCACCACCTCTGTCATTCCACACCTTTCTGATACAGCTGAACCAATCAATAGTCTGTTTTGGTTTTTCCATTTCATCCAGTACATCCATTGTGTAACAGTCCTGTTGCATCTGATATCAGAATTGCTGCATCCATGACCTGCAGGTTGGAATCAATTGTATACATATTTAATATCAAAACTCACTTCATTGAAAATGTTTATGGCCTTCATTATATTTCATTCTTTCGTCATACACAACAAGATGAAATCCAATATACCAGTTCGCACCTTTCATATGTGTACTTAATAGAACTGGGACCTGACCATGTTACAAGAATTTGCAAAAGTATGAAATGAGAACTGAGTACTATGAGAACTTAATCCAATCTGATCAATAATATGAATTCTGAAGAACGATGATGGATCTTGACCACTGGTTCACGTTAGTGGCATGAGCATGATAAGAATCCAGTATATCATAATCTAGAACAGGATTGTTTATATCAGTAACTTTTCTATGGAGGCTAGCAATATTTTGACAAACGAAAATTAGATCACAGAAGAGAATACGTATACTGTGTTTGAGGAATATTTCTGTCTCCCCAATGGAAGGCGAAATTTGAATGAATGGTCTGTGTTGTCAGTGTGTCTGATGTCCCCCTTGCAAAGACAAGAACATTTTCTATGTAATTTATTATTTATTGATATATTTATTGATTTTCTTTTTGTCTAATTGTCTTCTGTTCAAGTCATTTGGCATCGGTAAAACCTGAAATGTATATCATGATCTCCTTTTTGCATCTAGTGATAGTGTCTGTTTGGCTCCAGATCACGGGGCTGAACAAAGCATGTGAAATGTGATCGTATGGCAAATAAATGTCCAGGGCTTAAAACTAAAAAAAAAATATATATATATATTTGGGAAAGGTCCCATCCATGCTATCAGTCAAAAATCTCAATAATGTAGGCCTACATGTGGAATGTAGACATTCCTTTGTTTCAGCAACAATTCAGAATATCAGGTTTTAACAAGCAAATTATTTTTCATCAACAAGTGTCACAGCACACAATGTGGATATCACTAAACTGTTAGGATAAATGAAAAGAAAAGGTTTACAATGTTGTCAAACAAAAAGTATATGCATATTATTTATCAGCTTTATTAAATAAGTTTACAGACTCACGCAGCTAGATCAATTTGATGCTTGTGCAAAATCAAACCATTATTGAACTGCCAAATGCCAAAATAAATAGCCCCCCCCCCTCCCCCCTCCCGCGGAAATATAATTTATCAGCAAAATTTAGAATAACTGTTTTCAAACAACCAGGCTGGTGGATATAGTCAACTGAAAGAAAAAAGTATTAGAAAAATCAGGGCATCGTCGATTGTGCTGTTGTCTTTCAGTCAGTGCGTGCATGACATGATGACCTCCCGTGCATTTGATATGCAACAACAAGAACTTGGACTATTTGGTTGGCTTCGACGAAAGTCATCAGCCGACAAATACTTTACGATATATAGAAATGACGGGTGGTGTACTAGGAATCATTGTGTTGTAATGACATGAAATGGCAGCAATAAACTTACCAGAAAAACGACAAAAAATCGCATTGTCCATCTCTACAAGCTAGAGAGCCGCCATGTCTCCTGATGGAAGCGGCCAACATTACGTGTAACTCGTGAAGCATGATGGGAGGTGGAACCCGACTACAGAAACAAGGCATTGCAATGAGGGTTCCCCATTATTTCATTATTGTCCAAAATGAATGCCTCAAAATTTCGTCGGGAACCATGGTAAACCCTATTGGAAATCACATGAATCGTGGGTTCCCCATATGACAATTGTTTGGCGGGAGATTTCACGTTGCATTCCTAGACCTCCGTCTGATCGACGGAGGTAAAAAAAGGACTTTCATGGGGTTTTCCTCCTACGCGGGAGAGTCACATCTAGTGTCATTCACGCAGTGACCATGAAAGAGTATAAAATACTTGCGTTTCTCAGCTATACCTATAACTTGCATCGAGCTGCCTGCCTCTATTTTTGACGATTCGTGCCATCGTTGGCGGTATTGATGCCCAATGCCGAGCTGATTTGTTCGATATTAGTGTCTTCGCAAAACACAGTGATGGTAATCGGTATATCTTGAATTGCATCGATATCCTGTCGAAGTATACCTGGGTCGTACTCATCCGGACCGAAATAGGAGAGAATCTCGTGGCTGTGTTCAAGCCTATCTTCAAAAATGCATCGAATTCCTCAACACATCCTTCCAACAGTTCTAACAGCCCAGAACGTGTTTTCCTTTCACACATAAAATGAGAGCGTTAAGACTTCCCTCGTGGAAAGTTATGTCGGCGTACTGACAAGAACTTATATGAACCCACAGACCAATACTCTGACTGCATGCCTACAACCAAAAATGATCCCTACGATGATTTTTATCAATCATGCATGTAATAATATTTCACCTATGAGAATACAAGTCCTTAGGTCGTCCCTCGTGTGTTGTACAATACACTACTACACAGTGAGACGCATCCTGAAAACCAAACGACGGCGGGGCAAGACGATGCACTGCGTAAAATGGCAAGGCTGGCCCACTTTGTTCAATTCCAGTATCCCAGCCAACCGGGAGGGCCGGTCAAATTACAACACATTTTAGATAAGTGGGAGAGGTGCCGACATACTGACAGAGTCACATGACCTCACAGTATAGTCTTCCGGTTAACCTATTCTAAAACACATACCAAGAATCTAACGATTCGTGATATGTGTTGTATCTCAGGTACGCTTTTATTGTACCTGTTCATGTGGCAACTTGGATGATATGACCACACGGCCCCTAGCACCGGCATAAGCGGTATTAGATACAAATCTAGAGAGCTATGATGGAAATGGTCTGACAACTCGTATATTGGTAATTGGTGAGCTGTTTCGCTGTGACAACTCGTACACTGGAAATTGGTGAGCTGTATCGTTGTCAGATGGAAATGACGACATTTAACACAAAAGACTAGTCTGTACGGCCCGATGTCAACCCAGCATCAACTTCCCACAAATGCCAACATATATCAAAGACCAAAAGGTCTGTACAGGGGGCGGGCCTCGGGGACGAAACGTCCACCAGCAAAATCTCGCCATATACAGGTAAGAACCACAGCCGCCAACGTTCATTCTATGCCCGACCATGAACACTGTACTATAGACAAAGTGAAAACTGTCTCTGAACGCAGCTTATCCCAAAACGCGCAAAGAACAAATGGGCTTGGTGGTGCCATTGCGATCTCTGCTTGGTATCTTGCATGGGGGATATCATTCACGTCGTGGCATACCTCGACTCTCTAGTCAGCTAACATAGGTCACAGCAACGGACCGTGAGTGCAAGCCAGTCGTGTCTACAGACCCCGTCCACGCTATCGCCAGTTAAACTGGTCCAGGGGTTCAGCACATCGTTCCCAAGGAGAAACCCGCCGACAACGACACTAAGGCTGATCGCGCACACCAGTGCTCCGACGACGCCGACGCCTTCTCACCCGAGAGTAGGTTACCACGTCAGTACATACACATCCAGTCATGCACCCTCGGTCGCAACATCTCCTCACCCGCCTCATTGAGTGGCTTACGGACTCGAACAAGAAGCACTTCCTCCAGAAAATCGTTCAACAAACCAAAGCATGATAACACCATTGCCCGGATCGTGTGGTGTTACGGAGAATGGCAGGCGGCGTATGCGACGATGCCCCACATCACGTTCCTGGAAGGACTACCCATCCTGACCGACTTGGAACCGGACTCCCTGGTGGTTGTCAATGATCCCATGACGAATGAGACGGATTACCAAAGCCATCATCGGCGGCTCAGCATCGTCTAGGTTGTGCAAAATCTGTTCAGTAAAAATAAAGAACTTCGGGACATTAGTTTGGATGCCCACCAACTGGTGGTGTTCAAAATCCCGGGAGATACCACTTAACTACTGCAAACACATCCACAACGACTTCAACAGCTGGGATGTGTGAGTGCTGAAGATGTAGTCCAAACTGGACACGGTTTCGCACAAAGTGGCCCCTCCCTAATTTCATAATGAGGAAGGGCGCCCGTTTTTGACAGCATGATGACTCTTCTTCACTTTTTACTAACTGATATCTATGAGACCATCCTGTTGGATTTAAACCCCATTTAACAATTCCTCCAAACGAGCATAAAACAATTGCTGATTAATCGCGCCTACGCGCTACTACAGAGTCAATCGTACCGGGAAGTAAATATTTGGCAGGCCAAAATCCGCACTATTTGGGGGCGTTTTTTTTTTTTTGCCTTTTCAAAATGCCCGTTGCACTTTCACATGCATAAAATAAAATCATTTCATACGTTTTCTCTGTATTGTGGATCGAACTTGACACATTTTCATACATTTTATGGTAGAAGGAGGTTTAAAGAGGATTGAGCGTCTTTCCTTTTAAATTCCAATAGCTCACTTGTCTCCTGGAATAATGACACGAGTATACCCTTTCAGAAAATATATACTTTTACAGGGTTTTTGTTTAAGATATTAAAGTTATTTATTGCCGGAGAGCCGAACCAATGCCTGTTTTCAACCACACATAATTTAGGGGTGGACCGCACCCTGAATAATAAAACAATTATATGGAACACACCGGCATTGTTGAATTTGACTCTGTGGTGGTGTATTCAGTAAGTAGCCCGCGAAGGCTATAAACATCGGGCTGTATGTTTCACCGTTTGTGTACATGGTGTCGGCTCGAATACGAAATGATGTGCCTATGCTCCGAGTAATTGGAGACAGCCCCGCCCGACTCTGCCAGACCCATCTTTTGTGGACCGGACGCTGACCTGGTCCGCTGTCTATGGGAAATCGGTCGCAACCTCGTAAAAGGCAACGTGCCACAGCTCAGAAGACCAAGTTGGCACATGACAGCTCAACGAGACCCGGTGAAGTCCAGAAGAAAAATGTCTTATAGAAAATGCGGCTTTCTATGCGCCAGTGTTAGCGCCTATGGTTCCCTCCTGATCCGTCGCGTTGTATAGACGTTAGACACGCTCGACGAAGAGATGAGTATGATTTACAACGACGGGATTTGAGCGACAGTGAGAAAGTATAACAGCACAATCAGGCGCTTCTGTGGTTCCTCACGTTCACGGGGCAATACAAGACCCCCAAACTGGATCAGTCACACAGCCAGCACATCTCGTTCAGCCAACATGAATTGTTTCCCAGTCGCCATGACCAGGCGTACCACCTGTAATGAGTGACAGACGAAGTCATGAAGATTCCACCACAGTATCACACGCTTACAGCGTTCATGGCGGTCTTGTGCGATATGATGGCAAATCGGACGCGACCCCGGAACTTGACCAACAGCATGAAACCCTTCCCTTTCATCAAGGACGTGGAAATGAGTAGGGCACAATCAAAAGTTTCGGTTGATTCTGTGGACGAGTGTGAGATTTAGAGTATGCACGACTTCACAGCAGCTGTTGGGATTATCATTCCAGACCTACGTCGGACGTGTCATTGAGCGGTCCAAGACCATAACGGACCTGAATGCGGAGTTATACGGACTCTTCGGATGTGATCAATACACACGCACATCGTTGAGGATAGATGTGTGAAAGGGGAATGAGGAAATCAATTCACGGGAAACTTTAATCACATACTCTGTCTACCCGTCCGATATCCGCACCATCAAAATCGATAACAGGGACGACACCGGACAACCGATCGCATTCGAGCGAGGGAAAGTGGTGAAGTCAATTCATTTTAGACAGGCTCAATCGCCCAACTCTTAAATAATGAAGGATGTACCTTTTACCAGCGTGATGTACACATCTATGTGTGATGACGAGAGAAGTGGAGGCATTCTGAGCTCTCCGAAGTGGTGTGCAAGACTTGAGTCATGCGTTCAGTGGTGTCCTCGTCCGAGAGGCAGTAAAACACCGGATGTCTCTTGGTCGCCAGCACACAACCAGTCGTAGGGAATAAAACACCTGCACCCCGAGACCTCGCAAAAGCACATCGGTGAGCCGGGATATCCTTCATCCATCCAGAGTCATTCCCTTCCACCAACAGCGTATTTGATTGTGTGGACCGTACCGTCGCTGAAGCGGGGCCTTGGGTGGAACATCTCCCATTTCCAGCATCAAAGAGTGGAGTCTTATCGAATTCGTCGTTTCTAGAACTGCGTCGTCGTGGATTTAGCCCACGTTATACGTGATAGCCAAGATCGTCAATGGCCATGGTATAAATATCGAGGATGATGCGCCGGTGGATCCAGTCAACCTCTCTCTGCATTCGCTGTCCAAGCAGTTGGATGTGATTCACAGTTGCCTGGCCTGTAGGATATTGGATGGTCGATGTCTACGTATAATTATTTTCAATAAATTATGAAAATTAATAAATATATATATATTATTTTTAAATCGATTTCTTTTTTTAAAATATTTTTTCTAAGTGTATTTCTCTTTCATTCTCTTTCTATGTCATAGAGGGCAGGGTATGGTAGATAGTTAAAAACTGTAGTAACTCGTCTTGACATTATAGAGAATGACTTTAATTGATTTTGGAAAATGACTTTTAAAAAATCGATTAAAAAAAAAATATATATATATTTATTAATTTTCATAATTTATTGAAAATAATTATACGTAGACATCGACCATCCAATATCCTACAGGCCAGGCAACTGTGATGTGATTCTCAATGACCAACTCGTGAGGGCCTCAACCAACACGTACCCCTACCGTGCCCACATCGAAACGTTGATGTCATACGGTGGGAAAGACAAAAAATCTCCCTTGACGGCTACTTATCCTACCGGGACACTCCATGAGACGAAGGGGTTTCACAGCGAACAGTCTATTGATGGATCTCATGAGGTGTAAAGGAAATAAAACATCGTAGGTGGCCTTGCGCAAAAGTTAACCAAACAGTGAGGTGGCTTAGGGCCATATTTTGGGAAGATCGTGACACGCTGGATCAATCTGGATATCAGATTGATATTCAATCTATCAAATTGAAATTAGTGAACAATCTTTTATTGGTTTGAAAATATTCGATCTAATATATGAAAACGATAAGGAGAATATTTTGTAGACATAAGATTCAATATACTAGATTGAAATTTTCAATCTAATAGATAGAAAATTCAATCGAAAAGATTGGTCACTAATTCAAATCTGATAGATTGAATTTTCAATCTAATTATTACTAATTCAAATCTAATAGATTGAATTTTCAATCTAATTATTTTAGTGAGTGCAACGGCCATAACCTCTGTGATGCCACAAAGGTCAAAAGTCAGTGTGAGATTTTCTGCTCTTTCTCTACTACTGGTTACCAGCAAATAGGGATTTGTACTAGTATTTTATTGTGAACTTTTCCAATAAGTTATTTCATGTAGCCTATAAATTAAATAGCTGTATTTTATATCATTCATGTTTGTTCTAAATGTATTTAGTTCCTTTGGTGGATATTTAAAATAGCTGTATTCAATATCATTCATTATGTTGATTCCAGTATGGTATATGCATTTTGTAAGGTCTTCATACACAATCTTTATCGCCTAAATTAAGACAGTGGTGTAGGGCACCCAAGTGAGCTACAGCAGATGAAACTCCGACCAGAGTTATCTCCCAGCGTTACGCCCTCTACATTCGGCGGGAACTTGTGTCTGTATTCGGCGTGGCGTTTGTTCAACGAGATGCAGTCCCGACAAGTTTGATATCTTTTCAGCTTGTGATTTGAATTTGTCCTGAAAACGGAAATGGAAATTATTAACTCGAAATATTAATCTAAGCGAGTTTAATTTCTTTCAAAAAATCACGTGAGTTTTCTCATGATTGTGATCAATGTTGTTGTTGTTTCTCTCTCTTCCAAATCTTACAATGTATTTGGTTTCTTGAAAATGATGTGCTGCACGAAATGACCATAATTTTTGGTGTTATATATCAGGGTTAGAAATATGAAAATATGATTTTATCAGCAATTATCATTGAGAGGTTTAAAAGTTATCAGCAAAACCATTTGGGGGTTGTTTTTTGTGGGGTTTAAATTCAGGGGTGGGATGTGTTGTTTTATTGCTCGAACGTAGTGTAAGTTCATGAAGAGGACTCATGGCTAAGTGTAGGAACGAAAGAAGCCATGTCAACTTGGCTACCCTATGGGCTGAGGGGTAAAAATAAAGCAATAAGTCTTCAAACATCAACGGTCCTTGTCTTTACCGCCATGATCTTCGTACGGGTCACGTGATCCGCACGATACGTTGCTGATCACATGACACGTACGAATATAATGGAGAAGAAATTCAACCAGTCGTTGATGTTTGAAGACTGATTGCAGACGGATGAGCTCTTCACGCAATCAAACTCTTTGCCGAACTCGATAAAACCAATAGACAGAGAGTTGGGATCCAGACCCCTAGTCAGGATTAGAAAGGGGCATGGGGGAAATACCATCATAGCACTTATAGCCGGGGGCCTGGTGGCCGCTAGGCCCCCAGCCGCCGGAGACCGCGCGGTGCTCTTAGAGCTCTCGGAGCCATTTTTGGGACATTTCAGACCTATCCAAGAGAAAGAACTATCAGCCTATATATATGTGATAAATTGATATTTTTTTCAGAACTGGACACCTTTAAATTATTTCAAACAGGTGATCGTGCGACTTCATTATATATTGCAAAACGAAAATGTAGGTTTTGTCAAATGTGAATTATTGTGTATGCAAATTTGCTGTAAATAAACAGGTTCTCGAGTTACTCATCAGAATGAAGGGATTGCTGTTATTTTTCTCCGATTTGATTCGAGCTGATTCCAACTCGAGTTCGGGGATGTCACCTGGATCACTGCACGGAGCTGTTGTTGTTGATGTTGTTGTTAGATCCAGTCTCTGCTTCGATATCAGGCTCACATGTCGTCGTTGCTTTTTCAAAAAACGACCCGATAGATTTGCAGTTCTTTGCACCACTTCCAAGCAAAAATAAGCCCCGATTATGACCGTATGATTATTTTCACAAATGGTTGTCACGCTGTGTAAAGGGAGACTATCCACGGTATACAGGTTCTCCTTGGAAATCAGAAACCTCACTTGATGTATGCTCTCGTAAGTGAGCGGCGGGTTCCCGACTGTATGAATCTCGGTCACCGCATCTGCGCACTGAATATGTATAATGTCACCTGACCACGTGGGCCCGCTACATCGCGAACCCTCAGATTTCCATTGAGTTTTCATGCCGAATGAATATTTTTCGGGTTTCCGACAGGTCCAGCAGAACGAAGTGGTTTTTGGCGGCTTTTGAAAATTGTTTCGTTTTTGACATTGAACATCATCTGCTAAATAGAGATTGTGGAAATGGTGTGCCTTTTCAATACAAATTGGCTAAAGGATGACAAGTATAAGGACTGGCTTTGCCAGCATGCAGATAAACGCAAAGCTGGGTTTGGTGTGTGTAAGAAAGATTTTGACGTCGGCAAAATGGGCGAGTCAGCCTTGACTTCCCACATGCGTGGCAAAACACATATCAGCAGTATGGAAATTTAAGACGGATCACGAGGACCAGTAGCCCAATTACGGACTGCAAGGCTCAGAAAACGCCACATGGGTGACGGTGTGTGAATAAATAGGCTATCCACAAGACATCACGAACATTTTAATGTGACAGAAACATCAGACTATCACACATCTTTAACATAAGTGTCATATTTGAAATTTAATAGGCAGCGTATCGTCAGTGCATGACAATGTTAAGTATGAACAATAATATCTCAGCAAGTCATTAGTAAAAGTGAAAAAAGGTAAGAAAACTCAAAAAATTTGTCTGTATTCCTTTATTACATAAAAAGTGTATACCTTGAAAACAGGAATTATTACCTTGAAAAGACCTTGAAAACTGGGGCCTCCATTGTGTACGAACCCTGCTGATACAAGAAAGCCTGGTCCATTCAAGATTCAATTTATTTCCATTTATCCCCTTTTATTTCCTATTTATCTGGGAGCTTGCATGCTACACTTGTTCAACCTATGCACTACCCTCGGGAGGATTTCCCCACTAAATGCAGGGTTTTCCCTAAAAAAAAAAGTAGGAGTCTGAATTGGAAAAGTAGGTGTCTCTGAAGGAGCGTAGCGACTCGTTCGCAGAATTTTTTTTCAAATGACCAGTAGAAATGGTGCTTCTAGAGAGGTTTTTATCTGAATACAACAGCTTGTCCACAAGATGCTGGAGACCTCCCTGGACTCATTGGATTGTATTCGGAAATACATTTTAAGCTATTATTAAAGGAAAACAAAACAAGACATTTTGAAATGAAATAAACTTCTGTATTCACTACTCACACAAATTGTTTCCTCATTCTTGACTTTCCCTGTTTCGATTACTAAATTAATTCATACCCCCCCCATTCATGTTTAAATCCCCTAAATGAAAGCCACAGTAAAAAATAATTTTCTTGCAAATTTCTTGAAATTTCTTGGATTTTCTTGAATTTCTTAAATAGGAAAAATACATTATTCCCTCTGTGATACAATGTTTAGAAAGTTCTGAACAATAATTATTATGACGTTTCGGGGGAGAGTTTCTGGCAGTTATTGGGCATTTCCAAAGTTTATAAATCTGTTTCAATGTTTGTCTTGTCAGTAAGATATGATTTTATTCTCAAACAAGAACAATCTTCCAATTTTATAAAGGAGATGAAAACATTTGACTAATGTATACACTGACTGAAAGATCTATCTCCCCAGTATCCAAAAATGTAAGCAAATATTTTTTGCGATTTTTTCTACTTGATTAAATCGTCGATCAACCTGCGCATCGTTGTCTCTCAAGCGTGCTGCCATTTTGGCTTGGGTCGTCTAAGCGTGTGACGTCACCCGGGCTCGCCACTCTCCAGCGGGGAAGGCAAAAATATAATGACATAGCATGGAGATATATTACAAACCAAGCCTTTCTTATATTGGAATGATTACAATTTGACAGGAATAGGAACCGAACGTTGTGATATGACTGAAATAGTGTAGAAAGACTACTGAATTTATTGCATCAGCCTCACTGTGCAAAATTTCTTCTCTGGTGCGTTTGAAGTAAAATCCTGCCGACCGACGTTATACACCCACTGTTTCAGTACATCGGTTGAAATGTCTCGATCTTTGAAAGGTTTGGATTCCCCGTTCTGTTAGAACAAAAAAACGCCACACACTGCGGCATGATGCCCGTGTATTTGCGGAAAACTGACACACTACCACCATGAAATTATAACAGTATACAATATATAAACCTGCAGTCCCGATAGCTTCTCATACTTTAACGTACAGAGCAGAAGTTTAGTATGAGCCCGACTGACGTCATGCAGCGATGTGCGCAATATGTTTTCGGCATTTCTGATTGGTTAAAATAGGCACAATACCTTGTAATGGCGGCACTTATGAATCTGTCCACAGGCTCCATTTTTTGATGTTTCAAAGTGAATAGATTGGCGGTATAAAATCGTAAAAAATATTTGCTTACATTTTTGGATACGGGGGAGATGGGTCTTTCTTTCAGTGTATATACTAGTCAAATGTTTTCTTCTCCTTTAAAATGGGAGACTGACAAGAATTATTTTCTTACAATTTCTTAAAATTTTGAGAAAATTTAAGATAATAATTCTTGTCAGTCTCCCATTTTAAGAAATTCGAAGGTTTTTCTTATTTTTTCTTGTTTGAGAATAAAATCATATCTTACTGACAAGACAAAAATTTAAACAGATTTATAAACTTTGGAAATGCCCAATAATAACTGCCAGGAACTATCCCCCAAAACGTCATAATAATTATTTTTTGGAACTTTCTAAACATTGTATCACAGAGGCAGGGCTTCGTGTTTAGAATTAGTGCGCGAGCTAAAAATAGCTCGCGTCAAAATATTTAGGAGAGGGTATTTAAAAGTCAGGCGAGTGATTGCAATATAATACAATATAAAATGTGACCGTTTACGTGAGCTAAAAATCACTCTCGTGACATGAATTTACGTGAGTGTTTGCGTGCAGGTGAGCTATCACTCGCGGTAAACGCGAAGCCCTGTTTTCCTGTTTAAGAAATTCAAGAAAATCTAAGAAATTTGAAAGAAAATAAATTTTTACTGTGAGTATGTCATGTGGAAAGATGAATGGATAATTACTGCATACGTCCAGAACATTTCGGACTTCTCGCCGTGCGCTTAAAATTTTAATATTGATAGTTTCCTGTTGTATTGACCATGAAGTAGCCCACCTGTGCCGTGGTGACGCTTGGTCTCTTACTAAAAGAGGAAGCCTCTGACAAACTCGGCTGTCTGCGCTTCATAATTCGTACGGAGCCACCATCCCAACTGTAAATTACAACAACAAAAAACACCATCCAACAGCTCACGCTGGCGTGTCGGAGCACATGTTATCAAACGACCGCTCAACACTAGTTACTCTCCCAGAGATCGGAGCATTCCATATCCATTCAGTTTTGCAAGCAAACAACAAGAAGGGAGACAACTCTGGTTGCACAATGCCGCAAAGATGCAGCCCTGATCCTACTTGACAAAAAAAAAAAAAAAAAAACAGGCTGAGGGGTCCACGCACCTCTTAGATGCTTGCCTGCAATTCATGTTTAATATGGTGCTGTTTACTGACAATCCTGGTAATCATGTCGACTTCCATAGTCAACCCTCACAATTCAGAAAATTATCCTCAGCTTTTTTTTTGCCGAGGAAAAATTACTTTGTGTCGGCAAAAGTCATTTCACCTCGGCATTTTTTTTAAGAGAGATATTAGTGATATAGAGGCCAATCTGAAGGTAAAGAAATCATTTTATTACAGTGTCAAGCAAAAACTGGTGCTTTTACAGTTACTACTATCTCTCAGAGTTTGTTTGGATGATTGAACACTTCAAAATTACAAGCGTCTAGTCCGTCATTCATAATCCTACGTAGCAAACTAATCTGAGTCACTGTATGTGTCAGTCTATGGATTAGCTGCATTACAAGAAGACGCCACAGAATCGCTCAATCCGTCACCACGTGTATGATTATCCCGCCCGAAAGTGAATGACCAATTAGTGGACCCACTCTAGGAAGCATTGTTCTATAATTAGATTGGCTCGGGAAATTCCCCACAGAAATGTCACTGCATGCACAGGGTGACTGTTGTGTCTCTCATCAATAAAACAATGCTGATTAGCCTATGTTGTTCTCAATAAAACAATGCTGATTAATCAATATATATATAGGTATAGTATATTGGTAGCGTGAGGTAAGAACAACATCGATTAATCAGCATTGTTTTATTGAGAACAACACATCATGTTTTGTTGATTTGAGACACGGACCTGTGCTGCATGCGAGAGCGTGATGCAGTTTGGCGCCAGTAAATTCAGATTATGATCAGAATGATTTCATTTAGCAGGGTGTTATGTCATATTTTTCAAGGTAAACCAAGAAAGATATGTTGCAAAGTGCCACCGGTTAAAACTTTGTATCTGAACTGTGACGTCTGGAACGTATTTCTTTCACATTATAATTTTTACAGCATGTTGACCTCAACACGTGCTTCAAACAAAATTCTATGCAAGCCCCGGGCGATCTCAATCATGAAGTCTGGTGATCACGGGGGATGGAAAGACCGTCGCATGCAAATTACAACATCATCATTCTTGGGTTTTGTATTCGAATGAACCGTTATCTTATTCTTATGTCATTGAAATATTGCCACCGTTTTCACGGGTATAAAATATTCATATCATCAAATAATATGAACTGGTGCTCAGCTTTGTTACACCTTTCACCCCTGTTGATTTTGTCCCGGGCAGTGTGGTTCGTGTCCAAAAACAATGAAAACCGTGGGGGAGATGGGTTGTAGTGAAGTTTCTCCGTAAATCAAATAGCATCTCGTTGGTATTTGTTCTCTTATTAACAGTAAGATAATCTTTATTCTTTTCACACTAATGTAATATTCTCATGGTTTCGGGAGAGTAAATATCTTTTTGCTTGAACAATGGGGAAACAGTTAATTGTGTATGCGTGCTCTTTCACCCCTGGAGTCAAACTCAGAATGGGACAGATCTGAGCCGCATGGCAAACTGATGCTACTGTAGAACTACAGCGGGTTTACAGAGCGGATTTACAGATAAACAACAACAAGGATTTCCAAGTGTGAATAATACCGATGAACCTGTTGTCAAAACGAGACGTACAGGAATTTATACAAACAGTACATAAACAGTAACAATGATATTGTTCTGAGTTTTTGCTGTGCTATTTTATTCGCTATTTGGACATCGTTGGTTGATTTTTCCCATTGTTCATTTTGCTTGACGGCGATCGCCTCGGCAGTTTTTTTTGCCGCGGCGTAGCTCTAATGCTTTGGCAAATACCTCGGCAATTGCCGATTGCCGAGGTGAATTGTGCGGGCTGCATAGTGACCACAAATCGAACTACCACTGCCAACATTATGAGCGGGAAAAATGGCTCAAGTTGAAAAAATAAAGAATACACGACTTCACAGTCTCGCCATATTAGGTAAACTAGGTCATATCCAGAGCGAGGCTCTGGGTCAGTGGAACGTAAACACTGGCGAGAAAGCACATGGCCCAGGCTAATCAAACATGCCGAAAGGTGCAAATAATGGCTCAAGTAAAGGAAAAGGCAAGAGTAAACACAAACTTCTCGAAGACCCGGAAGACGGCCATAACCTGGATGACATTCCCATGAAAAATTTACTTTATGGTCGCCGCTGGCACTCAAAAATTCAATCTTAATAAATTAATATCCTATCAATGCTCCCCAATCGTACATGTCGCTATCTTATGTATTTCAATTGGATTTGGTGTTCTGATCGCCCAGCGGGTGATTGGGTGGGTTCAGGTTCCTGTTGCTTCAATGTATTTTGCTGAGAAGCAACAGGAACTTGATAATGTGATGTCTAGCACTGTAATATCACTTGTCTTTATTGCACCATGTGAATGTCCTGTCTGTGTCTTGTGCGCTGTCCTCAGTGTCTTATAGGGTGGATGGAGGGTGTGTGGTTCCATGCTGCTTCAAAGATTTCTTCTTTGAAGTAGCAGGAACACAACTGGGCTAGGTGGTGCTTAGTTGGTTCGTCGTGATATAGCTGAAATATTGTTGAAAGCGACGTTAAATTCTATTCACTCACTCACTCTGAGCGCCCATACCATGGATATTTAATAGCATTATGACATCATGGTCGCATCTGGACTCATCCATTTGCAGTCGGAGAGGGGAGATAGGTTCACTGTGTCCATTTACCCGGGCCCCAATGCTTACATCAAAGATCAGTCCATATATTTACCCCGTATTATGGCGCCACAATGTCGGGACCGCGGCAACTTGAAAAGACACCCCATCAGCGAGCCCGGCTATGAAATTCCTAGCAATCTGTTCAGAAATAATATTTGTGCATTCCAGTAGATTACATTGTGAGAACCTGGTTGGATTCCCATCAATTTTGAGTATGAGTTTTTATAGTGTTACAACATAACTGCTGCACTGAATTGTTTTATACTAGGAATTCTCAAGGTGCTGCTGCTACATTGAAGATGTCAAAGACCATGAACACTGACCGGAGTGATTCCCCCGCTCAACCAGAGGGAGAGGCCATAGAACCAATGGAGACGGCCCATATCGAGAATAGCACTGGCATCGTGGAAACAAAGTTGGATGACCTTACGGTTGAAATAAAAAAGAAGAATGGTATTTCACAACATGTAGATATGGGAGAAGAAAATTTGAAAGCTGGTAGGTCTCTTCTCCAGAAGCTTGTATGACAAAATTTAAATCATCATTTTGGAAAACTAAACTTTATGTAGAAGTGGTGATTTGCACTTCTGTTCTCTGGCGCTTGCCAGGTGACCATAGCCAAGGCAAGGCAAACAGGTAACAAAAAACACTTTTGAGAGTTTCACCTCTACTGAGATGGTATTCAATAAACAATTTCTTTAGCTTGAAACATGAAATGTTTGTATTTCTCTAGATAATTGTTAGTGGGAGTTGAAGTACTTATTAGACTTCTGTGTGCTTGAGATTGCATTTTTCATTTGTGCACCATGCAGTGTCCTACAGTTTCTTATTCTACATTGTATTTTGTTTTTCAGATACAGACATTAAAGTGAAGTGTGAAGGCTCTATTTCATGTGAGGTATGTCTTAGCTTTTAACTTGGGAACTAAGAATGAAGTGAACATGAATTTTAGTTATTCTCCTCTCAGTGTAAACTTTTGGAATAATGGATTAGTTATGTCAATTATTATTAGTACATGGAGCTGCACTGTAATAGACATTCACTTGAGTTATGGTACTGCTAGTTTGCTGATGAATTTGTTTGTAGAGAAGTGTGGAAGTCCCCAAAGATGGAATGTTAACAAGTGCTATGATTGCGGAGGAGAAGCAGCTCCATGAGGAGACCGTCAAAGAAGAGGAAAAGATAATAGAGAAACAACAAGAGGTAAATATCGCCAATTCAACCTTAAAATGTCAATGTTTTGTTTCTCGAGTTCCGCCTCATTCAAGGAAGTTTTCCTAACACTAGATATTCATATTTTCAAAGAATTAAAAATACTGCCAGTGCTTCTGTGGTATATATATATCCCACTCTAAATTTGATGTGTTAATCTTAGAAACACCGGGCTTCCATTATTCCATTTCTTGTCCGATCAATAACTCGAGAACCAGGCCTCTCGTTATAAGGCGCGCGATCGCGCTCCCGCAGCTTCGCGCTCCCGCACCTTCGCGCTCCTGAACTTGGAACTAGATGCGCGACTATAGCGCACCTGGCATTTCGCGGTCGTTAAAAAACAGTAAAAGCAGCTAAATTCATTACCAACTTACTTGTGCCATTAAACTGCCTTCCGACAGCAACGCATGTGTTTACGTCCGGTTAAATGGTCAGCGGTCGAAATAACGCCTGCCTACGTGCCGCCGGCAAGTGAATTTTTCCGGCGACAACTTGTCTTGCAAAAACAATCTACCTGTCGCATGCGGCAAGTAGGATTTTATATAGCAAAAACGATAAAATGTGATCAATTTTCGTAAATACCTTTTAGAAGTCTAGATCTATCTGAAGGAACGGACAATCCAAGAAATAATCCATTGAAAATTTATTTCAAGCCGATCTTTAGCCATTGTTGTTGGACCTTGTTGTTGGTTTTCTCTATCAACATTTCCCGCGACAAATTTACTTCCGGTTGCGCGTCACCTCTTGCACGGTAGTCCGGTGCATGCAAAAGTCGGACCTGTTATGAAACGGAATCGGACTATCTGATTTTTTTTCTTTCAGTTGGTAAATAATATTGTCGGCTTCTTTTCTTTGGCTTCTATTCACAAGTGGAAGTTTTTCTATGCAGACATTTCAGTTAATTGATCATTCCAAGGGGAGACTTCTGATAAATATAAGTAAATATAGTTGGGATACTGGTTAACTCCCCATACATTTTCATTCTTTAAAAAGGGTGTTAGTTGGATCTAAATTCTTTGATATAATGAGTTCTAATTGCAGAAATTAGGGGGATGGTTGTCTTTGACATATCAATGTTGACATCAACTTTCCACTGGTGCTCTAAGTTTGAAAGAACAGGTGTGCCAAATAAAAAAATTAATAATAATAAATTTAAAAAACACCCACATTTTTTGAAAAGAAAAATTGCAGGAGAACCACTCACTGTCAAATTTCACATCATTATTGGTCACTGTTCGTCTGTTATCAAGGGAGATAACCCATCACTCGCCTAGACTCATTTAAGGGGTGTGATTTTAGGTGTGCTAACCACACTCCTGAGAATAAATCAGGCGAGTGATTGTCACTCGCCTGTTGTCTCACAAAACAAGAGGCCTGGAGAACCATTGAGCCGATCGACTTCAAACTTGCAGAGTATCTCGGTATGAGAGGACGGTTGGTGAGAGGACGGTTGGGATTGCTTTTTAGTTACCTGCATAATCCAATATGGCCGCCATTAGCCATCTTGGATTTCAGCATTTGTATCTTTGCACATTTCCTGTCCAACCAATAACTCGAGGACTATTCAACTGACCGACTTTCAAACTTGGAGAACTTGGAGATTGTCTTGACATCGGTGAGAGGACAGTTCGGATTACTTTTCATTTATCTGTGTAATCCAAGATGACCGTCATCAACCATCTTGGATTGTCAGCAGTTGGATCTTCACACATTTCTTGTCCGACCAATAACTTTTGAACCGATCGACTTCAAACTTGGAGAGTGCCTTGACATTGACATCGGTGAGAGAACAGTTGAGATTGCTTTTGTTTTCATTTACCTCTGTAATCCAAGATGGCCACCATCAGCCAACTTGCGTTGTCGTATCTTTAACATTTTTTGTCCGACCAATAACTCAAGAACCATTGAACCTATCATCTTCAAACTTGCAGAGTGTCTTGATATGGCGAGAGGACAGTTGGGATTGCTTTTCAGTTACCATCATAATCCAATCGTGTTCTAAATGCACTTTCTGCATAAAAAGCAACATGGTTTCTGTTGGATATACATGTACCTCCATTTCCAAAATCATACCCCTATTTAATGATATGGGATATTAGCGACCAAAAATAAAATCGACCGTAGAGGTCCATGTCCCACGCCAGCAGCACCAGTTATGGTGGATGCGTTCACGTGCCCCGCAGCAGCAGCACCAGTTGTATCCACAATAACTGGTGCTGCTGGCGGGGGACGTGGACCTCTACGGTCGATTTGTTGGCCTAAAATTGCAGCTTAGATCGTTCTGGATGAAATTATATCCAAATAGTCTGTTCCATTCTGGTAGTTTCCATCACACATGCATGCTAAACCGAAAGTAAAAATCTACTCTCTTATCTGGGTCAGTCAAGCGGAATAAATGACAATGAAACTGAAATTACAAACAATACACGAGCATCATCAGATTAAATTAAGGTATGTAGTATTCGCCTTTCAGTTGACTGATCCAGCAGGAAAATCCGTATTTTGTGTGTTCCAGGCAGATACAGGACCAATTGTCACATGGTTGTTATTCAGTGGCATGCATGTTATTTATGCCAAGAACTGAACAGACCGGAAAAATTGTGAAACATTAGCAGAATTTCTTTCTGCAGACTTTTGCTATCTGAATAATTAGAAGTATGGTATTTTGGAATATCTCCTTCTTTAAGTACCATTAATCATAGCAAGCTGAAACTTCCCATATGTCAAGGTTCTCCAGTTCTTTGGGAACACCTCACCTGAACAATGATATCCAAACAGGTGTATGTGGTTGCTAACCCTCGAGCGCAGCGAGGCGTTTATCAATAGGCTGGGGGTCGCCAGAAACCCTAGATGCTCTGTGGTGCACTCTGAGCCATTTTGGGGTGAAAATTCTAAGTTCCTAGCACAGGGTATTTTTATATGGCATTCAGCAATTAAGCTACCCCATTCCAGCCACCCCATTTAGCCCATGAAGCCAGATATCCATCAAGCTTACATAACAATATCAAACAGGTGGATTAAAAAAATCAACACTAATTAAGAACTGGGTAGATTTTTGAAGTGGAAGCTAAACAAATAGGCTTATGCTGTGTGAAGAAATTTGACATGGCCTAAACTGTTCCGTAATCTGGACTGAACATCATGCCAAATCTACATAAAATCTTTGGGGGGGGGGGAATTATCTTTATGCTCAAAATTGTATCGGGATAATTGCAAAAGTAGGTTCATTTAAAGTTTATTTCCGTGTTTAATTGTCACTTAATATACCTTCTTTAGCTTTCAACAGGTGAATTTGATGACGCTGTTGACGTTGTTGTAACTGGCACTGCATCAAATTGTTCGACATTGTCGCGTTCTGAGTCACTGTCATTAGGCGTAAAAAAAAAAGACCTGTGTTTCCGGTAACCCGACCGACCCTAGATTTTTCTGCCGACCCTAATATTTTTGAGATCTGGTGTAAGCCAGAGGCTCTTTAAAATGCTGTGGGGAAATGGACAAAAGTGCAAACCGACTCACGGAATAGCCTTACGCCGCATGAAAGTAGTTTCACAGAGATGAGTTTTGGGGATCCTTAGTGGTTGAAAGGCTTTTGTATGTCAATATTTAGTCACTAATAGTCACTTGGCATATATTTGATCCCTTATCTGCATTAAATATTACTCTGTTCATTGTTTTCCCACAAAATATGAGATTAATACGCTCTAAAGTATGGCAGACTGGCATCGTCACTTCACCAAAACTTGGACTCTGCTGAGAAAATTACAGTTTAGCTGGTTAGGTGTATATGTGAGAGATGCTCTACCATAGCAGCCAACCTGGCCACCATTGTCTCATTATCACCTTTGCAGGCCACTGTTTGCTTTTCTCACAAGAGCAAGCTGTAACATATCTTATAATCTTTTCCTATCTTATACTCCACCAGTCAACCTGTGGGATATCCAGAAAGTGTAATACATGTCTTGTCTTATCCTAACTTGTGACATAACCATCATCAACCGTGATGTCCAGCCCTTCTCACCCATAGCACTAAATCAATCTCTATTTACCCCTAGGTATAATCTCTCTTATTTACCCCTAGGTATATATACATGTATGTTCTGTACAAACTCACCTTAATACCCTGTAGGCCTAGACTTCATTCTACTGGCCCCTTTTTCCATCGAATTCTCAACAGGTCAGTTTGCAGTTTCAGCGCAACACCAACAATACCATGTTAAAGAAAGTATCATATTGCTTTCTTTATGCTGGTTAAATTAACATGGTGGTCGTGTTCATCTGGAATCCTGTACTGACGTATTGGAGGAATTATGTATCAAGATAAAGAGCAAAATTCAGCTATTATGGTTGAGTCAAGGTTGGATGAGCACCTACTGTAGTGTCTAATTGGACGGAAATTAATTGGGTAACACATGGTTAGCGTAACGTGTGCAACTTCCCTCATTATAGGGCTACCTTTCATTGTTCCCACAGATCAATTTCACAAAAACTAGGATAAAAGTAACTCCGAAAATGGAAGTCATTGTGATATAATATTCTTATATTTCGGCTTCCATTTTCGGAGTTACTTTTATCCTAGGACTGCCTTTCTTTGGTATGTTCAACTTCATTATGTCGGTACCTTTTAAGAAGTGCCGTTCGCGCCATAAATTCAAACGTTTAATAAATTTAAAACGTTTAACTTGCACCAACCAATCAGATGTAATGATTTGACATTTGGAAGACCTTTCCTGTTCAAAAGCAGACGTTTGCTGTTGTAACGTCCAATACTTTAGACGTTTCCTGTCAAAAGGCAAACGTTTCCAGTAGTAATATTCGAGACTTTTAAACGTTTCCGGTTTAGGGGAAATCGTTACCGGTTGTGACCGTCCAATCAGATTTTTTATTGCTGCCGCGTATGTTCAAACCTCAACATCAACACCTGTCCACTGGCAAAACGTTTCCGCTATGTAGTCTGTTTGAACCAGTCAAAATAACCCTTACAAATATTCGCGCATATTGTATTCCACATGCCCACCGTGCATCATGTCCTGCGCAAATTGTCCCGGTGCCAAAGATATTCTACAAAACCTTACTTACGGTTTTCATTGGTTAAAATACACTACATACCGGAAACGTTTGCCAGTGGAGATTTGCACGTGTTGGTGTAGATGTTGGAATACACGCGGCCCAAATAAAAAATCTGATTGTACGATCACAACCGGAAACGTTATCCTTTTAAACGGAAACCTTTAAAAGACCGAATTTTTCTTTTGACAGGAAACGTCTGAAGTCGCGAATTTACAACTGGAAACGTTTGCTTTTTAACAGGAAAATGTCAGTTCATAACATCTGATTGGTTGGTTCAAGTTTAAAGTTTAAACTTTTTAAAGGCTTTAAGCTTTACAATTTTTAAACATTTAAGAAGTTAAAACGTTTAAAGGATGCGTTTATGGCGCGAACGAACTTCATATACCTTGTCACAGGATGTAACTTGTGATTGCGTATTAGCCACATACATTCATGCCTGGTGCCATCTGTGCCTAACTTGAAATTAAATATATAATTGTGCGTTTATTTCATTACAAACTTATCCTCCAATAACCCAGCTACCAGATCTCATTAAAGCCCATAGGCTCTAGTTTTTCTTTTTTTCTGACTGATAATTCTCGCAAATGGCCCCAAAAGACGGGTAGATGGTAGAGAGATTGAGACGGACCAAGTTACAATATATATTATCCAATAATATAGGCGGGCCAATGCTTGGATAGCCTTTTGATCGACATGGGCTTACGTTTATTTCAAAATCATCCTCGTCCGGCATCTCTCGCCCACCAGCGCCATGTTTTTTTTTGCATTCTGGAAATCCACGAAGTCGGACTCCGTCACCCATAGTGCGATTACTGCTGGCGCGAGGGTTCCCGATTCTCCAGCGAACTCTCCCGTGAAGCAACAACCACAAATGCAAAAAGACGACTGTCCGACGATTTTGCCATTGTTGAATTTGATCGATTGATGCTCGTTCTCCTGATAAGTAAAGACAAATTAGGCGTTCTCCTGACAAGTAAAGACAAATGGGGATGAAGGAATACTACCAACTGCTGCCTTTTCATGGCAGTTTCATAACGCGACTTGCCTACGCTGAACCACGCTGAACATGTTCTGCACGGAGCACTGCAGGCCGCCAGTGCCGTAGACGATCTATTCTATACGTTTTTGTCGAGATTTCAAACTGAATTTTTCGTAAAACATTAAAATTTCACACAGTATATCAACTCAATTATAGTAATTATATCCCCAGAGTACCATGTGAAGAGAGCATTTCTCAATTAGAGGGGTTTTTTTTAAATTTATTTTTGAACATCACGGACAGCATGTTATACTTTACAGATTAGATAGATTGTCATCCTGGCCCTGATAACATGGTAGCCTATGGTGATGTGTTGTCCTTACATAAAAAAGCAGGACTTTTTAATGTCTTTTTATCTAGCAAGTAAATCAATGAAAACCTAAGAAGATTCTGGTTGAGGCCATGGGCCATTAACTCCAAATCTTTTGGACATTATGATTATATCTCAAGAACAAAATAATCTCGCAAACTTTAACTGGGCTCACATCAACTAGAGGATGAATGGATTTGTTTGTTCTTCTACCCACCTAAATCCAAAATGACCATTTACCTCAATTTTTTCAGGCCATGGTCTTACTTGACAGAAGAGAAATATTTAACTCAATCACTTATGTATATATTTACACAATATTTAATTCATAAACATTTATGCATAAATGTCATTAGTTCAAAATGGAACTCTTTCTGGTTGTGTAGTACAAAGAACAGCGTAAAATAATGCTTATTCTATTAGCCCCCATATAAAAAAAATTTCAAAAAAAAAAAAAAAATCCCTACCTACCTACCCTATTTTTTCTGATGCATGTTACCGGAAACACAGGATTTTTTTTTTTAGGCCTTAGGTGGCACTGTACTGACAGTATCACCATCCCCGTCCAAAGACCGTCTTTTATTTCGTTTTGAAGGCTAGCTTCGCTCAAACTCAGTTGTCGACGTTTCATTTTGAAAATTCCCCCTCAACCCCGTACAGTCATTCTGTTTTGTCGACGACTGAAACCGGAACCCGCGTCCCAATGTACGAGGCTTCTGATTGGCTCATCTATTCTATTCTATCAACCAACAGGATTATAACATCTTAAAACCGGAACAGGCCCATGTTATGCAGTGTATAGATTCCGTTACCATAAGACTAGAAGACGACAAGGTTGACCTTTTCCGATATATATTTCCTTTTATGATTCAAGCATGACGAAAATTAAACACACGAAGTCGGATTACATTATATATTGCTTGCATTACAACCAAATTGAACTATTAGCTTTATTTTTTTCTCTCCTGGATATGTCAAAAACACCCGGCGGCACTACCTCCGACAGGTGTACGTATACCGCCAGCTGCCGGCTCTTATGGAGAACCCTGACATGTATATTTCAGACTGTTTTGAGGCAGTGATGTCCACGACTTAACTCATTGACTACGACAAGCCGCTGTGACCGGCTCATGTTACTTAAATTTCCGACGGAAAGCCGATGTCACCGGCTTATTGACAGCTAAATGTAAATACACCTGTGGTTGGTTGTTTCGGCCTCGATAGCTCAAATTGACCAATTAACGCTTGCGTTATATCTGTATCACGATCAGCAGTCCTTCTGTTTAAGACTTCATGATGTCGGCAATTCCCAAATAACCAAGGAATTATTTCTATTCTACTATATTTCAAATGGCACAATGTAGAAATTTTGTTAAAAGAATGATATTCCTGTGTATTTACCCTTACTGTCCAGAAGTGTCTTTGAAGTAACTTTAAAGTGTGGCCATATTTTAACCTTGAAGTGCTATGCTCAGAGTCAGAAGTGTGCTTGCAGTGTGGGTATTGTTTTGTGGCAATGCCATATAAGGGCATTGAAGTCACAATGAAGTCACTTGGAACTACTTTTGAAGAGTGCCTCAAATATGTTAATAAAGTACTGCAAAGGCACTTCATCCACCCTTCCACAGAAGGGTAACCTTCAAAGGCACTTCTGAAGTGAATATATGAGGCAATTCAATGTCCTTATATGGCAAGGCACTTCATCCACACTTCTACCGAAGGTTACCTTTCATATGCACTTCTGAAGTGCTCTTGAAGTACCTTATTAGTATCCTAGCAAATTCGTGTAATGAAAGGTATGTATATAGCCATGAGATATTTACTTTCCCAGAAAAGAAGACACAAATATATATTTGAGCACAGAATGTTTTATTTAGAGAAAGCACGGGGAGTGGGTCAAAACAGTACGTCATAAAATATTTACAATAAACCTGGTGGTTCTTAACAAGAAACGTGTAGTTTATATAACCGCTAGCACAAATCCTTGAGACAACATACAACATAGTACTATGTATGTATTTACATGCAGTCTTTGGTATGAGAATTTATTGCAGTACCAGTATTATTATTATTCAAGGGTGACAGTCTTCTTATCCAACTTGAACTTGAAGCAGCAGATCTTTCGAAGGATAGTTTGCTTTAGTTGCCCTGAGGTCCACTTGGATCATGTAATCCAACCTTTGCTGAAACCCACCAATCTGAATTGTGGACTTCTTGACCTGTTGCGAGAAATACATGCATATAATTAAAACCTGATCAGTTGTATATATGGTTCCGTATGACATGCAATCCAGTTCTTCTTCTTTTTTAATACACTCAGGATGATTGAATAGGTTGACTACCATAAAGTGTAAAGAATGAAACACATCGTACGATTTACAAAAGATTGGTAAAGATGTCTATTATCCTTTCTTTAGTACTCCATAATATTCAACAAGGGAGATAAACAGTTTGTGTGACGTTCTAACCAATATACACTATGAAGATATCAACCACACATCAACCATACCTAGGTGTGCAAATTAAAGTTCCTGTCAGTCGAGTGGCTGCTTGAAGTGAGCCAAATTCCTTGTAGCAGCTGTATTCTGGAATATTAAAGTATATACAATGTAAGAAGCCATTAGAATTGAAGTGAAACAATCATGTGAATTTTTATAATGTTTCTTTGTTAATTTCTGGTTCAACTAAATCTCCATACAGGTTTTCAAATGACAAACAAATGCTTATGAACTATAAATTGTATTAAAAAAATTTGAAATGAAATGGACATGGATAAACAAGGAAAATATAGCCTGTTATAATGATTGAAAGTCTAATCATAGCATGATTATACTTTTTCTGATTACAGCTAAAAATAGGTTATGCTAACATTTTATTATCAATATATTTTAAAACATATTTCTTTACCATTTTGTCAACAATTTAGTATGGAAATATTCTCTAATCTTGTGGAAGGAACAAAAATCAATAAATTTTATAAATCAATAAACAGTTCAAAACAACAAGATAATTTATTTAGAACTATCATCAGCCAGTTAAATCCCCCTGTTTTGACATGAACAGGAAGTATATACAAGCAGTTTTGTGACAAAAATATCTCACCCTCAAGGCATTTCCTCCAGGGGTCCCCAAACCTGGGGTTTCCAAGCTGACAATCCACGCACTCATAACAATACACTGCCTTGATGGACCTGGGTAGATCTGAAAGTGAGACAGAGATATGGATATTTCTTTGTCAAAGCCATGCTATATGACCCATTAAATTTGACTGCAATTATAAGGTGAAGTACATTTCAGTTCAGTTCTTTGCTTATTAAGTTTTGAAAAAAAGAAGAATTATAGTTATATTTATAATTTACTTACCATATCACTAGCTGCACTCATCACCATCTGCAATACAGTTCTTCAAACCTCCATACTTCTAGCTTAAACATGAACAAATCCACCTGACTTTTGCACTTAGGTCAGCCATTGTTGTTGTTGTTGATGGTGGTGCCCCCGGTGGTCAATTAAATTTTCAAGGGCAAATAACTCCACCCATTTCGATGAGACATTTAAAAGGAAAGACTATCAGAAACAGAAATTATATATATATTATATTTAAACAATTGATAATAATGAAGAGGATAATATAAAGTATTCTTTAATGGGCATTTTTTGTTGCTGACATTATGTTAGAACTGATGCTTTTAAAAATATTTTCCCATTTTGTCCAATTCTACTATAAAATCATGGATTTGGACTGATTATAAAATCTGAATTCAACAAGATTTAATCATCTAATATGATACTATTTTGATAACACTAATATGTGAGAGACTGATACTATTAATATATTTATTTTATTCAAAAGGGAATCCATGGTCTAGATCACTGTCAAAGATCCAAAAAAGTGTTCACAGTTCTGAGTAATATGTCCGTAACCACATGTGAATATTTTACACAGTTGCAGCTATATATTTTGAACTGTGAAGTACAAGTCTGATGTTTAGTGGTTTCATGGAAATGAGACTTGATATCACTGAGTGAAATCAAATCAGCCAACTTTAAGCTGGGATATTCCCAGAGGTAATTAAGATCATTGAAACTTGTATGCATGTAGTTCTATAACTACAATAATGTTATGTAATGTTATAATGTTATGTTACTGTAAAAGTTTGTGGGAAAATTCCAATAATCTAGAAATCCTATTGGATTGAATCTTACATGTCTTGATGGATTCTTCAGAATCTTATAGGATTTTTTAGAATCTCATAAGTTTTTTTCAGAATCTTATAAGAATTTTCAGAATCTTATAGGATTTTTTAGAATCTGATAGGATCCTATAAGATATTTTTTTCAATGGGAATTCCCCCAAGTTATGCTATAAAACTGACGAAGTCCAAGAAGTGTCTTTGAGGAGTACCTTAGATTATGCTGAACAATTACTAATTCTCAGAAGTGTCCCTGAAGTCCCCCAAGTTTTGCTGAAGAACTGACAAAGTCCATGAAGTGTCTTTGAGGAGTACCTTGGATTATGCCGAACAATAACCAAGTCTCAGAAGTGTCTCTGAAGTCCCTCATTTTTTGCTATGAATTTGACAAAGCCCATGAAGTGTCTTTGAGGAGTCCCTTGGCTACTGCCTTTTTCTAATGAAGTACCCATGAAGTGTGCCAGTATTTTTCTCTGTTGTTGAAGTGCCTTTTCAGTGTACTCTTCAGAGGCACTTCTAGGCACACTTCACATGAAGTGTGACACTTCTGGACAGTAAGGGTAAAACTGTATTAACACCCCAACAACCGAAAAAGTGCTCACCAATTAATCAAAGCAAGCAACACCAGGGATTCATACAAGTCAAAAATGTTACCACCGAAAACTCAATATTACTCAAAATTGAGTTTTCAATTTTTTTACCGCCGATTCAAAGATTGCGATTGAGTTTTCAAAAAAAATTACCACCGATTCACCCATTGGTATTGAGTTCTCAAATATTTCAACCACCACCATGCACAGGATGTTGTTGGTGTGTTTTAAAATGGTCAACATATTATACTATAAGCAGGGGTTATTTTTGACCAAAAAAAATCATCTACCCAATATCCAAATTCAATAAAACTCATTTTATTCAGCGCGTCTTCAGCTAAAGTTTTCATCGAATGAAGTATAAAAACCAAGAGATTTACATGTACCATACCACAGGATCAGTCTGAATAACATTGGACATATGGGAATCTATATCACGAATGAAATCGGTCGGAGAAATCAAGCAGTAATTGTGCAAAACAGCAAAGGGTCGAAGCAGGAAACATGCCCTCTTGTCTGCAGTAAACTGCACCAAACACAGCCTCTGCAGATTGTCACTGAATTAAAGTTTAATAAAGTTTTTATATGAGACAGATCTGCCAAGTTCTAAAGTCTAAATTTTCTATTGTAAACTACCGAATATTTGGATGGTCACATTCACCCAATGTTAAATTTTTTAAGCAAATTTCTTGAGTGCTATTTATCTCCAACTAATTTTTTCCAAAATTCATTTCTGGAGGTCACCTCGTATTTAATATCAGGTGTCATAAAATTCCTTCGGGACAGGCCAATATAGATGTACCCTCTGGCTAAATTTTCAATGAAGGTTATAGCTAAAAGGGCTTTTTCTAAAGTATGGTTTTCCATTACTACAACTATGAAAATTTATTGTTTATAATCAACGAGGAGTCAACTTTATGGAGCAGACGAAGATCAAATATGCAGCCTTGTCTCATCGCAGCGTCAGTCGCATTGACATCTCACAAGTGAAGTTGTAGACAAATGTACTTTACAAAAATACAACGGTCCTAATCATGATCGCAGGAGTCTGAGGACTTGGCTTCTACAAGTCAATCATGTGAAATTTATACGTTTAGTCTTGATGTATTTTAAATCCTTGACATCGCTGGACATTTCACTTTTTACTTCGTGTTTGATGGATACTGAATGAACTGAACGTCGGCATCACGGTCCAGATTTAGCCGGGAAATATGGTCGACTGACTGCAGGCACGTGGCTCTACAAAGCGCAATGCTGTCGGGCTGTCATCCCTATTGCGGTAATGGAAACTTCCACTGACCCGGTGTTGTAAGCCCATAGCTTCCCGATGAATCGAATCGGAAGAGTTCACTTTCAAAATAGGGAAGTAAGGCACAAAAGTTTTCAACACACACGTCGCTTTTCAACAACGTGATGGCAGATTTTTCTTTCGTTTCGTGGACTATATTTTCTTTGTATTTCATTTCTGAAACTTGCAACCCTGGCGGACAAATTCACGACAACAACAACTACACAGGGTCTGCTTGAAGTTGAAGAAAAAAAACCTTTACGGCGACAGATGGCCGATAAAAACTTTTGGCGCCTGTGAAAGATAAACTTACTATCGTTTTCGATTGAGTTTATTTCCTAATTTGTGGCTGTCAAATTAACTTTGACCATGTCTGGCGAATTGAGTTTTCCATGAAAAATTGAGTATTTGTCCACTAAAACGAAAGCAATTGAGTAATACCATACGAATTGAGTTTTCAAAAAAAATTTATCACCGAATACCGGTGGTAAAAAGTGACTTGTATGAATCCCTGAACACCTGCAAGTCATGCGCCTGAAATCGAAATGGATGTGCGAGTCCTCAGTATGGCAGCTATAGGGGCGTGCTAATTGGCTCCATTATGTATGACAACATTATGTACAATAAGATATAGGCAGACGATAAATTTTGATATCCATTTCAATTATTACCCCTCTGGGCGAGTTCAACTGGGCTTGAGAAGAAAATTATAATGTAATATAATCCACACCAAATTGGTTGTAAGGTAGCATCTATTGGAATTAGATGCCACACATGGGGTGTGGTAGAATAACCAATATTTGCATGATTAGATGCAATTTTGAACTTTCACACCACCCCCTCTCACCCTCCAAATTAATGCCAAAAACATATACTCACACATCACACTTGCTCATTTGCATTAATATTCTCCCAAGAGAAACTTTCATGCATGCTGTAAATTCGCCCCAGGGCTTGCATAAAAAAATTTATGCAAAGCTTTTTAACAAAATGTCCTGTTACAGTGGCACAGTCTATTATATATCTATGGTACATCAATCCTGCAAACCATATCCTGCATGATATGTCTAAAGTGGACTGAGGGGTCCACACACCTATTATATTGCATCATTGATTCATTCACTTTTTATCTCAGATGTTGAAGGACATGACTGATGACCTAAAAGAAGAGAGATACAAGAAACTTGAGTACCTACTCAGTAAGAGTAACCTGTACACACAGTACCTTATAGAGCGCATGGAGCGTCAGAAGAACGAAGAAGCCAAACAGCGAGAGAGGCAGATGAAACGGAGAGCCGCACAACTGAAAAAAGAAGAGAAAAAAAAGAAACAGGAAACACAGGTTGGCAGGAATTATGGTTGATGGATAAATGACATAATTGACATTTTCCTCAGCTAAACAATGAAGTGTTATGAGTTCGATACACATGGCTCAACCCAGAGCAAACCTGTTGAATGGTTTTGGGGACTTTGGGTTTGGGTGCCAACTGACATGAATGAAGGAGAAGCAGATGTATCAGTTCTATATTATGAATGAAAGGGGTCAGTATTGTTATCAGAGGGAAATAGGGTCAGTATCCTTATCAGAAGGCAATTAGTAAAGGATTCCCAAACTCCAAGACTGAATCAAGGCTAAATATATGTATTTTAATATGGTGGCAGTTCCTTGCACTTTGAATATCTGGAAAGTTGGTTGACATTGGGACAAGTTTGGGGGTATGGAAATCCTGTAATAATTAAATGGCAAGAAGTGATATTTCCAACTGTACAATCAGGAGGTGATCAAGTCTATTACAACCAGATCATTCAAATAATCCATTATTTCCTCTATAATTTTAGAGGGTGGTCAAATTTATTTTAATAACTGATTCAATATCAGAGTATTTACCATCTTCATTATGAACCTGAGTTTCAACAATGTTAGTGTTGAAAATTTACCGGTACCTGCCACAGGTTCACATGGGTGAAATCAGCGAGTCCACATCAGGAGCCTCAAATAACAAAGCAGAGGGAAGGAGAAGTAAGAGGAAGGAGGGTGACAGTCAAGGAATGGATGATAAACGTGACAGTCAAGGTATATCATCAGTGCTTTATGGATGTTCATCAAATACAACACCAGACATGCCCATTCATCACTAGTCATGCTAATGGGGGCTTGCCCAATACCAACTATTCAATCATATTCTGTGAGTGAGTAGGATTTAACGTCGTTTTCAAAAAAAATTCAGTCATATCACGACGGTGCCTACATGTGCCAGTACATACCGTGGATCATAAGTTATTACTTTCAAAACTCGGCAGTTTTGGAGTGGCGGGACTGGAAAGTGATTGGTTCTCAAATTACTTATTTGATAGGAAACAAACTACTAATGTGAACGGCCACAACTCAGAATCCCAACAGGTGACGTGTGGCGTTCCACAGGGGTCAATACTTGGTCCGCTGCTATTTATTATTTATATTAATGACCTTTCGAGTGAAATACAAAATTGCAAAATTGTTCTATATGCGGATGACACCGCATTATTTTTCCCCGCGAAAGACAGTAAGGAAATTGCACGTGTCTTGAATATGGAAATGACAATTGTAAGTGAATGGTTAGCTCAAAACAGACTCAGTTTAAATATTAATAAAACCAAAACTATGCTATTTGGGACCAGTCAAAGACTGACTGGGGCCGGAAATATGGAGATTAAGGTCAACGGAGAACCACTGGAAAATGTCGATTCTTTCAAATACTTGGGTCTTTGGTTTGACCCACAGCTCACGTGGAAAATTCACATGAGCAAACTAACCAGTAAGATTTCCCAGCGTATTGCTGTTCTGGCACGAGTCAGAAAATACCTAAACCATCGTGCTTTGCTTACTGTGTATAACACGCTTATCCTCCCTCACTTCGACTATTGTGACATAATCTGGTCTAATTGCTGCAAGACCTTACACTCCAAACCGCAACTTCTGCAGAATAGAGCAGCTAGGATAATCCTTCATGAGGGCAAACGTGCCCACATTGATGTTATGTTGAGACAGCTTCACTGGCACAAACTCTCTAATAGACAAGATTTTCATGTGTGCCAGTTTGTACATAAGTGTGTCAACGGCGAAGGTCCTTCGTATTTGAATAGTAAGTATACTAGAGTTAAGGAGTTGCACAACTACAATACAAGATCGGCAGCAAATGGCCTGTTATCACTCACTCAGAACCATCTTGAAACAGGGAAACGTACTCTGAATTACAGAGGTGCAATGTTGTACAATTCCTTGCCTCTAGTAGTTACACAAGCTACATCTGGTCATTTTAAAAGATTATATTTTAAATTTTTAAATGCCCCTTAAAAGGATCATCGGACCAATGGGGTATCAATATCTGTATATAGTTCTGTCTCATATTCTTATGGTGTATTTTTATGTTATTTTTACATAATTCTGTGATAGTGTTATAGTTTATTACTGTGGTGTGGCTGTGAGCATGTAACAGGGCCCTGTGGGAGATCAGTGTTTTTCACTGAACAGGCTACCCTGTATAAATATGGTCAAATAAATAAATAAATAAACATGAGAGTGCTCACAGTTCCTATTATCCTGGACAGCCAGTACAGCACCCGGTCACTCATCCAAGTATTGACCGAGCTCAACGCTGCTTAACTTCGTTGATCTGACGAGAACCGGTGTGCCTAACGTGATGTGATTGCCACTTCTTGTTTGTTGATTGTGGTCCATTTCACCAGTCAACTAACAAAACCAGCACTTATGGTTTATCTTTTGGACATATTGTGCAATGAGGAATGACTGATGTAAAATGCGGCCTGGGTTAGCTGGTTGCAGACTGGGGTACTAACGTTACAGTGCTTATGGGTAGTCATCAGTAGAGAGGTTCCTGTTGATGGACTCTCTTTCTTTGGCACTTGCAAATTCCAGATTGACAAGGCCCAAACAAGAGACAATGTTTCTTATTCATCCACATGACAGCTCTCTGTTGTTTATTGTAACCTTGCTATGCCCCACCATCATGCCAAACAGTAAATTTAATTTACATATATCCTACATCAGTCAAAATCATGAGTATTTATATCAACTTCAAAACATCACAGAACTTTTTCCAAAAATATGTTTTGATTGGTTCGTTATAGAAGTGCACCTGCAATGATGCCTTCCCGTGACATCAACAATGCAAAAGATGTTCCCGTCCTGATGTCGCAATAACTTTCTATGCAAAGGTAGCGATTCTGGTGACGCAACAATAAAACCTGGAAGAAGTCAGATGATGCTTTCTGTAACACACAATTTAACTTCATATATGACCTATATTGTCCTGAAAATACATGTATCATTGATGTAGGTGACAGTTAGGCTAATCACATTTTAACATGGAAAACATACAAATCAGTGCTGTAGAAATGATATATCATTAGATTTACTAGTTTCTGTTTTCTCTCCTGTTTTAGATTCTACTGGCTCCAATAGAGGACGAAAAAGAAAAGCAGAAAAGGCCTCTCCTGTATTGTCAAAAGCGCAGGTATTACAACTTATACAAGTACACAGTGACTGGATTGTAGGGATATTGATGTTGATAACTATGACAAATACACCTTCTTTGAAGATAATCTGGTTTTCTATAAAAATTTCATCCTCAGAGTTGTGTAGATTAATATCATAATCAAAATGAGTTCAACCCTTGATTATCTGCACCATACTTCTCTTAAGTAATTGAATAGTTGATCCTGTTAGGTGTATATTTCGCTACATTATAGACCGTCCTGTTGACCTGTTGTATGTGTGAATGAAAATGACACAGTCCACACGATATGTGCAATCTTGTGATTAGTTATGTGTAAGTGGACGTTAACAGTTCACACAAGATTATGACCTCCAGAGATTTGGTAGCCACTGGTTTGTAATTACCATTAGATATTTGTTTCAAAGGCTTCAAAAAAAATTAAAGTGGAAGAAAATGTTGAGGAGATATCAGATGTGAAAGTACCTGAGGACATGTCATCTGTGAAGGAGTCCACTAATTCAGCTGAACAGGACGAGCTTGAAGAAACAGCTGAAGAGGTAAGTGGCATATTCGGGGATAGGGATTCTAATACAGTCTTTAATTTGGGTACTGATAAACTGACCCGTTTCAGTTTTGTAGTGAGAATAGGTTTCTCACTGAACATTAGTGTCACAGTGATGCAGGGGAGACAAGTGCTTTATTATTATGTCTCCCCCAACTATGTTGGGGGGAGACATCTAGTGTTTGTGCTGTCTGTCTGTCTGTCTGGATGGATGTCTGTCTGTCTCTCTGGATGGATGTCTGTCCGTCCCCTTGCCTTGTCTGCAAGATATCTTGAGAACTACTGGATGGAATTTCACCAAACTTGGATGGAAGCTTCATTGGGATAGCCCCCTCATTTGATTAGGTTTTGGTGTATGTGCGTGCATTCATCCGTGTCCGTGTCCGTCCGTCCGTCCATCTACTTTTACATGTATATACAGGGCTTGTCTGCAAGATAGCTGGAGAACTACTGGATGGAATTTCACCAAACTTGTATGGAAGCTTCATTGGGATAGCCCCCTCATTTGATTAGGTTTTGGTGTATGTGCGTGCATTCATCCGTGTCCGGTGTCCGTCCGTCCGTCCATCTACTTGCACATGTATATACAGGGCTTGTCTGCAAGATATCTGGAGAACTACTGGATGGAATTTCACCAAACTTGGATGGAAGCTTCATTGGGATAGCCCCCTCATTTGATTAGGTTTTGGTGTATGTGCGTGCATTCATCCGTGTCCGGTGTGTCCTCCGTCCATCTACTTGTACATGTATATACAGGCCTTGTCTGCAAGATATCTTGAGAACTACTGGACAGAATTTCACCCCACTTGGATGGAAGCTTCAGTGGGATAGCCCCCTCATTTGATTAGGTTTTGGTTTGTGTGTCTGCATTCATCCATGTCCGGTGTCCGTCCGTCCGTCCATCTACTTGTACATGTATATACAGGGCTTGTCTGCAAGATATCTGGAGAACTACTGGACAGAATTTCACCAAACTTGGATGGAAGCTTCATTGGGATAGCCCCCTCATTTGATTAGGTTTTGGTGTATGTGCGTGCATTCATCCGTGTCCGGTGTCCGTCCGTCAGTCCATCTACTTGTACATGTATATACAGGGCTTGTCTGCAAGATATCGGGAGAACTACTGGATGGAATTTCACCAAACTTGTATGGAAGCTTCATTGGGATAGCCCCCTCATTTGATTAAGTTTTGGTGTATGTGCGTGCATTCATCCGTGTCCGTCCGTCCGTCCATCTACTTGCACATGTATATACAGGGCTTGTCTGCAAGATATCTGGAGAACTACTGGATGGAATTTCACCAAACTTGGATGGAAGCTTCATTGGGATAGCCCCCTCATTTGATTAGGTTTTGGTGTATGTGCATGCATTCATCCGTGTCCGGTGTCTGTCCGTCCGTCCATCTACTTGTACATGTATATACAGGCCTTGTCTGCAAGATATCTTGAGAACTACTGGACAGAATTTCATCCCACTTGGATGGAAGCTTCAGTGGGATAGCCCCCTCATTTGATTAGGTTTTGGTTTGTGTGTCTGCATTCATCCATGTCCGGTGTCTGTCCGTCCGTCCGTCCATCTACTTGTACATGTATATACAGGGCTTGTCTGCAAGATATCTGGAGAACTACTGGATGGAATTTCACCAAACTTGGATAGAAGCTTCACTGGGATAGCCCCTCATTTGATTAGGTTTTGGTGTATGTGCGTGCATTCATCCATGTCCGGTGTCCGTCCGTCCGTCCATCTACTTGTACATGTATATACAGGCCTTGTCTGCAAGATATCTTGAGAACTACTGGACGGAATTTCACCCCACTTGGATGGAAGCTTCAGTGGGATAGCCCCCTCACTTGCATGCATCCGTGTCCGGTGTCTGTCCATCCGTTCATCTACTTGTATCGCTTCTTTGTAATTAATATTTTTAGATACGCAGCTTTGTTTAAGATACTTATTGCATTCATTTTATAGCACTTTCCCTTAAATAATGTGCCCATTCAAGGCAGGGTGGGAGGATGGGGGAGACGTATGTTTTTGTTAAAAAAACAACCAGCATAGGCTTCATGCCAGAGCGGCAACTCAAGGGTCAAAGCGGAACCTCTAGTTATTATAGAGTTGTCTCCCCTCTCTCCACTTGGTAGAGGGCGCTGTTTGCCCAATAGCCAATGAGAATAGCTGGCGGGCTGGGTAAAGAAAGGCAGAGAAGAAAGTGACCTGGACTAAGACAGACATGAAAGACTACTTCTCTCATGGTTCTCTCGAGGAGAAAAGTAAAAAAAAAAAAAAAAATTGTCAAAACCAAGCATTAAATTAAGGTGAATGCATACAGAACGATTCCTCATTTAAGCATGGGTTATCTGTACTTCCTATAATTAGGGTACCTATGGAATATGGTATGAAGGGTGTGGAATTTTGTCTCCATCTTCCCTTTGCAGAGAAATAAACAACATATATAATTGCTTCTGGTCAGAAATTGGGCATATAGTTCATGTAAGACGAAGTGACGTTAATTTACGGGATTTCCAATAGTTGCAAATGGGGAAGTGGTCGGCCATTGTTATGCTAACATGTGAAGTCACGTTGAAAAGCGGTATCTCTTCTTACATGAACTATATACCGGAAATTTTGTTGTTTCTGGTCTTTGTGCATCATTTTATCCACACATGACACTTTTTTTTCAATAAACTGTCGGCATTCATGTTATTCCTTTGACCAAGACCAGAGTTATCACCCGTGAAGTGTTGGATGTCAGAAGGCTGTTTTCTGAAATTGTATGGGAAGCTGAATGAGGTTCAGGGCATAATTTATGTACGATACACCACTGTCCTCTAAAAGGAGCTCTTACAGTAATTCCCCTAATAATTTGATCACCGGAAGTGCAGCAAAAATGGTCTATATCTGGGAATATTCTTCATGGCACCAGTTACGAAGTGTCACATTTTGTCATTATATGACTTTTCTTCAATTTGAATGAAGAATGGAAATGTTACTTTTTCTCTGTATTCAAATAACAGAGTTGAAAATTGAAATTCCTGTGATTTAATTATTAGGGGAATTACCGTATAAGGAATCAGTTAGCTATAACTATTTCTTTAGGGACTTGAACCCTCCTCCCTTGGATATGTCTCCTCATGTTTGGCAGCTAAGAATTTTTGTCTGGTCAAATTCAACATCCCATGACGTTGGAGGAAGTTGCCCCCAATATCCCACAGCATATAGACCACACCAGGTTTATATATCTTGCATGAACCCCAAATACATACCAACTTTCCATACATTTCATTCAAAATTCATACAGGTAAGAACCAGTCTTGCATTTTGGGTTTCCTTGTCAGAGGTCTTTGTCAACATGCAGAATACGACTTTTGGAAAGCCAAACATGACAGTGTCTTCTTAAAATATTCCTGACTGTATAGATATTGAGTGATTGTCCTCAAGCATTCATAATACCCAGATCCTTTCAGTATGACAAAATTGGTTGTTTGTTCTGTGTAATTAAATGAAAAAAAAACAAGAAAAAAAACAAATGCACGTTCGTCACTCTCTAGGGGTATACATGATATGGAGTGACTCGCTTTACAAATATGTTACATAGTCACCTATGGGTTCTCTGTATAGACTGGGTTTGTACCATTGCACAGTTAGTATAAATTCTAAATCCAGCATTTTGATTTTGAATAGCTTCAAGAAATACATTAATATATAATCAAGTCAGTTTGGCGAAGGACAATTAATCAATGATTTATCATTTAGATCCTCCTATAATTGTTCAAACGTTTTCTTGGTAAATATTTCAAATGTTGCTCAATATGTTTGCTGCATAATGTCAGATGATCCTAGAAGTTTTATAGCACACTTATTTTATTGATGATCAGAGAAAAATATTAGAAGAATAACTTGCTCAGGTCTGCTATAAACATGTGTGTCCCATTTTAGTACACTTCCAGGTTATATTACAATGCACTCAGGGGAAAAATGGAGATCCTAGGTCACTAATTCTTTATCCAGCATGTTCATCCCGCATTCTCTCATGTTACATTCCTGTCTTCCCTTCTCCAGGCTGATGTCAATAAAAGTTTGACTGAGGTAGAAGAGGAAATAACTCCTGTTAAACAAAGGATGATCAATGGGAAGCCGGTCCATGCTGAACAGCCGGTTATGTTTACTGGTGGCTGCTTACGATCATACCAGATAGAGGGATTCAAGTGGCTCACGGTATGTGTAAATGCATTATTATACCAATAATCATTTTATATGGGTTGATGAAGGTACGGTACCATTAGCATTTGACATCATTGTCTCGTATTCTTTATTTTGAAAGTCTGAATACTTGTACAGTTCTGCCAATAATGTACAGACATTCCCTGTTTTCAGCTAAAAGCTCATGGTCATTTCCACATAAATGTTGCACTGACCGTCATTTTTACCCCTCGGCCAACTTTGGCCTAGGGGTATTGTCGTCATCATGTACGGCTGTCCGTCCGTCCGTACGTCCGCCCGTCCGTTACCGCGATATCTACAGAACCGTTTCATACATGGCAACCAAACTTGTTACATCTATTTATCTTCACGTAAATCAGAAGCCTATCGAAAATGAGTCATCTCGGACAATATCTTGCAGAGTTATGCCCCTTTTTACAAATAAAAATCCATTTATGATTTGTTATTGTGATAATTTCAGAACCGTTCCATATACAACATCCTAACGTGATACAGTTGTTTCTCTTGACCTGAACTAGATGCCTATCGAAAATGAGTCGTGTCAGAAAGTATTTTGCAGAGTTATGCCCCTTGTCTAATAAAATCCACTAATTCCTATGTTAAAGTGAACGTAAAGGCTGAGGCAACATGCACTCTGTGGGAAAGAGCTACATTGAAATACTGAAATAGCAGCAACAAATATTTTTGGGGATTTTTTTGCACCGAGTACGAACGAAATTATCTCCGTTGTATTATTGTTCCCCGGCTGCCGCCATGCTGGCTATCTCACTCAGAGCAGTGACGTTGTATCACCTTGGAGCTCTTTATTCGTGGAGTTAGAAAGCGCAGAAAGCATGTAAACATAGCGACGCACGAGGAGGCTAGCCTGACTTCAAGTTCTGACGAAGAGACATATGAAGGTTTACAGGGTTACCAGTTTGAACCAAAACGCTCCGATGTCGACGAAAGTAGTGAGTAGTGAGTAGTTCATCGAACGTTTCAGGTCAGTAAACACTTGCTGGAGACACGCAACACAATCAAAACACGCTTGAAACAGCCGAGCTCTCCACCACCGCAATTACAATTCGTGCTACAGCGATGCCAAAACAAAGTGATACTACGTCACAGGAAAATATCACGTGCTCCGTACAAGCGTTTTCATTGGCGCAAGGCTAATCAATAAACTGATATGGCCGACTCCAGTCGCTCGTTGCATCAGTCAATAATTCCCGTGTTTGGAATTTTTTTTTTGGAAGGGAAAAAATCACAAAAAATATTTGTTGCTGCCAAATGATACTTCTAATATAGTTCTTCCACACAGTGCGTGTGTTGTCGCAGCCTTTACGTTCACTTTAAGTTTGCATATAATTTCTATATCATGTTTGTGTACTATCACATTTATTTATTGATTGGATGACTGATTTATTGATTTATTCTCTTACACAATGCAAAGAATGCCTGCAAATCTGTTTTGAAAATGACACTAGATGCCTATCGAAAATGAGTCGTGTCAGAAAGTATTTTGCAGAGTTATGCCCCTTGTCTAACAAAATCCACTAATTCCTATGTTAAGTTTGCATATTATTTCTATATCATGTTAGTATACTATCAGTATCACATTTATTTATTGATTGGATGACTGATTTATTGATTTATTCTCAATGCGAAGAATGCTTGCAAATCTGTTTTGAAAATGACATACATGTGCCATTTAGTATACATGTACTGTATTTATCTAGCCATGTGTACTGTTGTTTTGGTGAGACATCGATACAGCTCTTTCAATTTATTCCAGAAACAAACTGATTTAAGGGGAGGAAAACTTTTTTTTTTTTCAAAGAAAGTACACTTACAATACCAGGGGTAAATATTTCTTCCCACAAGCCAATCAATTGGTAGAGACAACCTTACATTATAATAGCTGGGGTTCAGAGCCGAGGGGTTTCGATAGCGCAGCTTCATGTTTAATTTCTATTTCCATCAATCTTTCCAATTTTTTCATAACCTATATGAACCAGAGTTTCTGGGAGAGGTTGTATTTTTTCTCACGGACATTTAGATTTTCAGGAATTTATCCCCAAACGTTAATGAAATAATAAATCGGGATTATAGAAAAATGTGCCCTGAATTAACAAGTCGTTAGATTCATTGAGGATAATTAGATACCAATCTTTTTTAATGCTCTTGTAAAACACTATTTGATCACAATCCTATATTTTTCTGGTAAATAATACCGTTAAGGGGGAAATTTGTACTGTCACAAAAATGATGGATTTCATTTTGTGTGCTAGGTTCCACAAAGTATAAAGAAGTCTGAACCCCATAAACTATCTCATACATTGCTTACTAGCTATGCCTATGTTGTTCAGGCTGCCGCGTAAGCGTGCAGCCTTAGCTTACGGTCACAGTGCCAAATGTGGAGAAGACTTTGAACTGGAAATTCCTTATAATTTACTGGTGATTAGAACTAGCGAAAATGCGCTTTTCTTCATCGAAATACACTCTGTTGACGCCGATTTTGGGATAATGGCGCCAAATCTCGGATCAACGAGATATTGCGGCATTTCGATTAAATCGAAATATCCCATGATACTTAGCGCGGTAATCAAGGATTCTGAAAATGGCGGCGGAATTTTGTCTTTGAAAGGGCCAGCTCGATAGGGTTTTGCCCGAGCGGTATTGTCGTTGCCTCCGTCGTCCGTCTGTCCGTCTGTCCGTCATATCATTGTAAACACATTATCTCAAAAAGTCCTTCACTTACAACAATGAAACTTCATACAGTTGTTTAATACAGCCAGTACCAGAAGCCTATTGAAAGTCGGTGTAATCGGATGTGTTTTTCAGGAGTTCTGCCCCTTTATACATGTCTGTTGGTCCATATCCTTGTAAACACATTATCTCAAAAAGTCCTTCACTCACAACAATGAAACTTAAGGTGGGACACTACCCCCTGATACCAAATTCCCCAAAGAATGATTTTGATCATTGGTAGTGAAAGTACCCAAGATAAGAAACCAGGAGACAAATATATAGCCCCAGATATATATCCGTTGCCATGGTAACGGCGACCATCTTGGATTTTCCACTGGAACTGACAAACAGTCTAAGGAAATCTATTTTAACAACACAGAGTCTCCCAAGTGGCAAATTGAGGTATATTTGAATGAAACAGACACTTTGCCAGGGGGTAAGACCATTGCAATGGGAAATATCGTTTTATTTACCACATTTTAGCGATTTCGATGACAAAATTTGCGAAAATGACCACAGCACTGCTGCTTCATCCAAATCAGTAAACCAAAAGATTCCACTGAGACTTTAATGAACTATCTTATCCCCTTCCAATGTATCTCAGCAACATTCAGTGCAAATTTCAAGCATTTCATCAAATACTTTAGATTTTATAGTTTTCCTAGAACGCGATTTCATGGAAAATACGCATTTCGCAAATTCATCACTGAAAGTCAATGCAATAAATTGTGAATCAGTCGGTGTAATAAAAGTTGCATGCGTTACACTATTGTAACTTAATAAAGTTATTTTCACATGCAGATGAATTTGTTCTGTTGTTTGTTCTTAGAAGCTATGGTTATTCAGACCTAAAATGAGCCAGAGGCATACGTTTCCCCCTCTACGGCCTCCCAGTCGTCAGCCTCCTTGGCCTTGTCAAACTTTCTACGTTTTCGTAGCTGTTGTCGAGGTTCCAGTGCTGCATATTTTGCCTTGTAGATACGTTTGCGCTTCCTCTGCTGACATTTCTGTTTTGTGTGTTGCCCAGTGTCAAGTCTAAGTTTATTCAACACACTGTGAAAACCTTCAGGACCCCTGTTGAAGTGCAGCACAGCCAGGGCCACAGCGGTTTCCACTCGCTTCTTGGAAGCGCTATCTACTTTCGGACATCGCTGCCACACGCATCCATTGAAAGATTCATTGGCATTCTGTGTCTTCATCCTAGCACACCTTGATAAGAGTTCATCATTAGTCAGCCGCTTAAAAACGGGAAGAATGACTTCAGCTACCTCAACAGAAAAGGCAGGAGTGTGTTTTCGAAATGGTTCACCTTTAGCCTCGGCGCGGTTATAGTGACACCAAGATGCAGGGCCCTTGGGGCAAAATTTATGATGTGGATCGGCATCAGTTGACAACATGTGAAAATACCCAGCAAAAACACTGTTTTTCATTTGTTTTACATCAGGTGCCCCTTTCTTTAAATTATTTGCGTAGGTACCACTGCATTTTTTCATCGCAAACTGAGTCAGCTTGCGATTCAAGCTCTGACCGCGGGCTTTGCTGTCTTGCTTTATTTTGTCTAGAGCTGTATACATGCGCTTAGCTACATGGTTTACGCACTCTTCTTTTTCAATTTCATTTTCACCATACAGTTTCAGATCTTTCACATGGGTAAAAGCCTTGGAATCTCCATCAGTAAGAACTTTATGATACATCAGGTTTTTGTCCTTTGACCGTTTGAACATTTTGTCCGCACATTCGACCTCCATCGCATTAGCAGATCCATTAAAGTTTTTCTGACAAAATTTGTTGTGTTGTTCTCTCCATTTTACAAGATCCTCTCCTTTCTTTTTCTTGCCAAGAGTGGCACACCCATGACAGAAGTTTGAACAAACATATGTGTCTACTACCAAGCCAGAATCCAGTCCAATCACAGCACCTGTACCATAATGTGATGTGTGTCCGCGTTTGTGCCAGGTCCCATCATAGCTCACAACAACTGGAGCAAGCCCATTAACCTTCTCAGGTGTGCTGTTCTCAATAACTTGGGCAACCGTTACCATATTTTCTTCTGCAGCCTGAACTGATGCATCATGTACAAGAGTGTCTATTTTTTGCCACGATTTGAGATGCATCGGCTGGGGAAGATTCATGTTTGCGAAAAATTCAACAATCTTGTTGTATCCTATGCCAGTGTTCCTACATGCAGCGACAAATCGTTTATTCACAAAATTGGAATTTTGACTGTTGGGTTCTAAGCCCTGTTCTGATGTTTGTCCTCTGAAAACAGCTTCATCACACTCGTGGCAGAAAATTTCAAATTTCAAATTCAATCCTTGACCACCACCATATTTGCAATGTGTGGAATCATTACATTGGACTAGTTCTATACGATCCGAACCACAGACTCTACAACAAACACTGTTTATTAATTCCTGCAAAAAGTCAACATGAACCAGTCTATACCCATGTAATTTATCCACACTAACTCTCTTTGGTATTGATGTTGTCAGTACATCATTGTTGTTGTTGTTGTTGTTGTTACCGATATCACGCAGTGCTTCCTCTAGAAGTCCGAACTTGCGTTCACTTCCAGTTATATCCAAGACATTTCCATTAACTGGTGCCGGTTCCGGTGTTTTATCTGCCGTCGTGTCTGCTGTAGTATCATTGTAGTAGTTCGTATCAGTCTCTCGTAAGTCCAACCCGGAAGTATTTCCCGTGTCACCATGACTATTGTCCACAATCTCGGCTTGCTTTTTCGGCCTTCCGCCCGCCCGACCACGTATTTTACTACTTCGTCTCCTCGATCCAAATGCTTCCTTCGTTTTAGCTTTCTTCCGCACCATTGTGACGTCTAGTATCAACAAAATTGACGAATAATTAAAAGCAAACTGAATTTTCAAGTCGAATTTTAGACTTGCGCCGCCATATTGGATGTCATATTCGCGCAAGTCCGGAAGTTTCGTAGAGTGACGTGACGTTAGCTCCAGCCAATGAGAAACGGCTATTATTATGCAAATGAGCTCTTCCGCGAAGTTCACCCATATATGGAAGTTTCCGTTGATTTCATTGACCTTTTACAATCGTGCTATATCGGAAACCAGCGGGAATTTCCTTATTTGGATTTAATACTGAGAAAATTCAGAGCCCGGGCTTTCAAACGATATATAACACGTGCTACTTCAACAACAACAACAACAATGGCGACGACGATTTACAGACGGGAAAAACAGGACATTTATTCACAAACACAGCTAATATTTGTATATGGAGACAGACACAGTTTTAAAATCTCTTTATTTTTCAACAATAGAGGTAGTAAAACATTTTAAAAATACAATTATTACGTTTTTCAATGTCTAAATTACCATTTTACACAAGATGTAGAAAACCCCCAAACGACCCCAATTTTGACTTTTCAGCTGGCCGTGTCCCACCTTAATACAGTTGTTTAATACAGCCAGTACCAGAAGCCTATTGAAAGTCGGTGTAATCGGATGTGTTTTTCAGGAGTTATGCCCCTTTATACATGTCTGTCTGTCTATATCCTTGTAAACACATTATCTCACAAAGTCCTTCACTCACAACAATGAAACTTCATACAGTTGTTTAATGCAGCTAGTACCAGAAGCCTATTCAAAGTCGGTGTAATCGGATGTGTTTTTCAGGAGTTATGCCCCTTTATACATGTCTGTCTGTCTATATCCTTGTAAACACATTATCTCAAAAAGTCCTTCACTCACAACAATGAAACTTCATACAGTTGTTTAATACAGCCAGTACCAGAAGCCTATTGAAAGTCTGTCCTGTCGGATGTGTTTTTCAAGTCCGTCAACAGACATGCTGGTCATTGGTTTGTACAACCCTCCCCGATCCCCAGTACAGGATGTCATTAATGCACTGTTTACCATCGTCAGGTCACAATCCCCATCTCTCGTGCAAACTGTTATCCTTGGTGACTTTGACATAGACTTGTTAAAAGACTCCACATACAAGAGAAAACTTCTAGACTTTTTTGAGACTTACAATCTACAAGAACGTATCCACCCGTTGCCCACCACAGACCTCCACACTACCATAGACCACATCTACAGTAACGCCCCCAATACATCAAGTGGAGTGTTGGAGAGTTACTTCTCCTACCACAAACCTGTGTGGATTGCTGTGAATAGACAGTAATCGTTCGACTACATCTACTATAGGTAATCACTGCTCTATTGCTATATTGTTTTGTCTGTCTATGATCTATATCATACAGGTAAAATTACGCCCACCCCAAATATGTGAGTTGTTGGGGTCAGAAACATTATTTCCACAATTGCTCTGGGCCCGGCCCGAGGGGTCCCGATGGCGACAGCCTACATGTTTTTTGCCGTTTACGGAATAAAATGAGTGAGACAGAGGAAGTAAAAGGTCAGGGAAGTTGGCAAATATGTATTTAATCCATACGAGCGCAGAACTGTATGCCACATTCCTTTTGAAGCTGGAATCTGTTCCGGGTCGGGCGGCCAAAATTTTGCGACAGCAACTTTCGGTTGGAGAGCTAATCTAGCCAGTTGAAAAATGAAATGAGGGAGTTTTATCAATATAAAAAAAATAGAGCTATGTATCTCTTCATAATATCCAAGAATAATATGAAGCGATTCTTGATCGTTATTTGCTGTACGGAAGAGTCTGTCACGATTTGTTTCCAATCATGTTGTAGTTTGTAATTCAAGCTGTCTAAACATCGTTCGCTCTTGTATATGTACCTCGATGGAAGATGACATTTCTGCCCATACATATCCTGATATTTCAGAGGTGTCATTAATGAAAATTTACTAGCATATCAGCGAATTTCAGGATATAAAAATGATCAGGAAAATAATACATAGAAATTAACAGTTGACTGTACACCAAAGTCAAGTCGTCGTCTAATTAGCTATAATTAGCTAATAAACGCTGAATTGAACTACGTTGACTGACCGCACAATTTACAAAAAATCTGTTAATCCACTCTTAACTCCATGGGTATTTTTCACTGCTGCTGCAAGACAAAATCACATGGTGCTATGTTTCCACAATGCTATTCGTTTGCTTATGTTTAGGAATGCATAAATATCAATATGTTGCGTACCACATGCAACAGTTCCACCAGAAAAGGAAAAATGTTTGGTTCGTTTTTATATCTGCCAGGAAACTGTTGTTGTTGCAAATAACCAGAAAAACTTGAAAATATTTTATATATTTTTATAGCAGACAACTGCAGGTCACACTTATTTGATGATATGCAAAACCAGTGAATATTTCAATAGGGAAGATGCTTAAAAACATTTGTGAACTTTGTCAATGGTACAAAAGGTCCTATTTTAGGTCAAGATTTTCTTTTAAATTTAAGTTCAGTACCATGTTTGTCATTTCATAATATCCAGTTTTTACCCCTCGGCCAAAATTTGGCCGAAGGGTATTGTCGTCGTCATGTACGTCCGTCTGTCCCGTCACACCTTATTCGTTACCAAGATATCTTTAGAACGACTTACTCTAGGCACACCAAACTTGCAGTGCACATCCATATGCTCATGACCGAGAACCCTATTGAATCTGGACCCGATTGGTTGGAAACTTTGGCGGCCATCTTTAATTTATGCGAAACCATCACAGCTTTATCGTTACCAAGATATCTTTAGAATGACTTACCCTAGGCACATCAAACTTGTACTGCACATCCATATGCTCATGACCCAGAACCCTATTGAATCTGGACCCGATTGGTTGGAAACTTTGGCGGCCATATTTAATTTATGCGAAACCATTAATCTTGTGTATCTCAGGTACCATTTCACTGTTCAATATGAAACTTGGTATAGATCATCGATGCATCAAGAAACTTCAAAGCAATGACCAAACCAGTTTCCTTGATTCGGTGGAAACCTTGACGGCCATCTTTAATTTATGCAAAATCTTTGATATATATCTCTGATACCATTCAAGTGTTCTATACGAAACTTGGTATACAGCATCGATGTATCAAGAGACCTGCAATGTATAACCACATCAGTTCCTCTGAGTGGCGGGAAGGATGGGCGGCCATCTTTATTTTATGCGAAATCATTAATGATCGCTATCTCTGCTACCGTTCAAGTGCTCGATGTAGAATTTGGTATACATCTTCGATGCATCAATAGACTTACGATAAATGACAGTTCTGGTGTTTCTGATTGGGCGGAAACCTTGATGGCCATCTTTAATTTATGCAAAAATCTTTAATGATGTATATCTTTGATACATTTCAGTTTTCTATACAAAGTTTGGTATACAGAATTGATGTATCACGAGACTTGCAATGGATAACCACATCAGTTCCTCTGAGTGGCGGAAAGGATGGGTGGCCATCTTTAATTTATGCGAAATCTTTAATGATCTCTATCTCTGATACCGTTAAAGTGCTCGATGTAAAATTTGGTATACATCATCGATGCATCAATAGACTTACGATAAATGACAGTTCTGTTTTTCTGATTGGGTGGAAACCTTGGTGGCCATCTTTAATTTATGCAAAACCTTTAATGATCTATATCTTTGATACCATTTCAGTGTTCTATATGAAACTTGGTATACAGCATCGTTATATCAAGAGACTTGCAATGAATATAACCACATCAGTTCCTCTGAGTGGCGGGAAGGATGGGTGGCCATCTTTAATTTATGCAAAATCATTAATGATCTCTATCTCGGTCATTGATGCATCAAGAGAGTTATGTAATGAATACCAGTTTCTCTGATTGGACAGAAACCTTAGAGGCCATTTCTAATTGCAAAATTTTCCAGAATCTGTATATTTGTCACTTGACTGCTTGGTGTTCCTGAAATCTTGGTTCATATTGAATATATTATGAATGGCTGGCGCCCAGAGCCGAGGGGTTTTCAGATGCGCAGCTTCGTATTATAAAATATTATTACACATCATCCATGTAATCATTATTTAAGCCAGGCCTCCCGAGGAGTAAATCAAAGGCGAGTGATTCGTCACTCTCCTGAATTTAGCGTCAGGCGAGTGTTGGCGAGTGTTTCAGTCACTCTCCTGAAAAGCTTCGCAGGCGAGTGAATTTCAACATCAGGGCTGTTCCAGAAAAAAGTGCATGGGGGGGACAGAAGGCACTTTTTTTTTGCCCCCACTACCCATGTAATCAAATATATTTTTATCCCCACCACCCATATTATTGAATATAATTTGTAACCAACCACCACCAGATTTAGATATACAGTTACTTTCAACCCAACAACCCATGTACTTAAAATAAACGTACTTCAACCCAACAACCCATGTAAATAAAAAAAATATCTTCAAGCCAACAATCCATAAAACTGTATTTTCTGTACTGTTATTTGCATTTTTGTATTTGTACATGTATCTCTCTACCTCCAGGCAATATTGTCACTTGAAATTGGTTATATACACCAGTTGGACATCCAAATATATATATGTATACAAAAATATTCTTCGTTTTCGTATGCAGTTCTGTTGCCGGCGTTGGCCCAACTTCTGTTCCCAGGGCATTGATAAATCGTTTGAAATGTCCCAATTTTTCCCCCCCAAATTTACTGCCTTAAGAAACTCTTCAACAACTCTTTCCCCGCCATTCTCATCAACACAGCCAAACCATTGAAGGTGCCGCTCTTCGATCAGAGATTGGAGTGGATCTTTGCAAAAAAAATGTGAACACCTGTGATGTAGACGCCACACTATTGGAAGCAAATGAATTTGGCTCTGTCCCCTCAACATGAGATTGCGAGGCATTGAATAGCTAAGATTCATAGCGTCTCCCTTCCCGGTAGATACTTCATGTAGGAAGCTATTGTCTGAGTCTTTGTGCAGCTGATTAGGCTAAAGGCTAGACATATTGTTGTCCCCAGACTTGGCTATTGTATGCATTGTCTCGTGATTCTTACATGGAGTATGAACCCCCTTCCCTCAATGCTATGCCGACAACCTTCATTAACTTGAGAAAATGAGCCGCGATAAATAAAAATACCGAAATGGCAGACTAAATGGCCCTTTGTCAGTCATATATTAATTACAGACGTTAAAATTATCCCTATGGAGCCTCGAAATGACCTGAAATTGAGGGTCAAGAAGATGGGCATTTCCGTCATAATAGGCCTCGTGTATACAGGGGATGATGATCACAACATCGATTATGGTATTTGTATTCATCGTGGGCCATTTTCTCAAGTTAATGAATGTCCAATAGGGCGCAAAGGTAATAATAAGTGCGCGATGGAGATGTTCGAGTTACCAACAGGGAAATGTATTTGTCGTCGGCATAGCGTTGCGGGAAGGGAGACACTATGAATCTTAGCTAGGCAGCGAACAGACAATGCAAAGTCTCATTTTCAAGCAACTTGTTGATGGCTCAAACTTTATCATGGCTAAAGCAACCGCAAAATTTGTCTACAACTGTTTCAGCCTCTTGGGTTAGTATACATGTTTGATGTTCTATAGAATCACTGATCACCTATAAATATATACACCTCAGCATGCCTATAGTTATTATAAAATATGGCTATTTTAATGTCGGGTATATTAAAATGGAAACCCTTTTATATATTTGCATGTTTTATCTGTTGTCTGATGTTCAGTTTGTTTTGTATGTTTTATATGTATGTATGATTGCGTTTTAGCCCCGCTGGGCACAACTTTTACGCAAATATTCTATTAGATTTGAGATTTTTTGCATGTTTAAAATGATTGTTCAAGTCACTCTTGCCAGTGGTTACGTATTTCAGTTTATCGTTGCACAACATGCAGGTCTATTTTATGGACATCGTCAGACGCCACTGATATTTATTTCTCCTCCAGCCATGACCATTTAAATGTGTTGTTGACTCCAGTTTCAAAGTCCTTTAGGTCAGTCGTCCTGTCAACAATTTTGTACATAGTCGACTGAAAACTACAAATATACGTCTGACATTGTCAACAGTGAGCCAAAGAAACTTCCCTGTGAAAACTGCCGCCAACAACCACGCGGTTACGTACTGCTTCCAGTAACATTCACGGGACGAGAACAACACTCCCTCAGCTGCTCAGACTGAAGACAGAGCTGCAGGCATTCAGCTTTCCCTGACCTACTTAAAGGAAAGCCGAGTCTATTTTGGGAAATACGACTCTGCGGGGAGAACGCACTGTGCTGAAAACGCACGGGAACCAGTTATTTCGAACTTATTAAACTCCCCCGGAGGTACATAACTCGAATTCTATTCACATAATTTATATTTTTGAGGCATTCTCAAACCCAAGCCAAAAGATTTTTCGTTTGCTAGAATGGTTTAACGGAGATTCAATATCTACAAAAATAGCAACAACAACAACACGGTCGGGTGAGACCGAAAATCCGGGAATTTTCTTGAGATCCTGAAAATCTGTTCTATTGGTCGAGATTGATCACGTGACGACATTCGGTATTTCCCGGATTCGAACATATTCCTCTGCACACACAAACTGTGTCACATAATGTGCCTCCTTATAACAGAATAATCGCCCCCGAGGGTAAATTCTGATGAGTAAATTCAGACGAACATCTTCTCAATCCCGCAATTCTTGCTGTGGCGACCCGTCAAAAAAAGGAATTCCTCAGGTATTCGGTAAAGAAGAACTCGCCTTCTAGATTTATTTTGTGCAACTTTTATTAATTTTATTAAATCCCCCAACAACCACCAGAATTTAGTTTTCTTTTCCATCACCCACAACCCACATAAATCAGTTTATCATTCAGACAACCACCCATGTAATCATATAACTCGTTTACCCCACGACCCATACGTAAATATATGAAGTGCCGTCTGTCCCCCCCATGTACTTTTTTCTGGAACAGCCCTCAGCAAGAAAAATAATTGACAACAAACACAGGATTCAGTAAATTTCAACATGTCTTTTAAGTAAAACAAACGTACCAGGTTTTCCTTTCATCATGATTGCAATTTGCTTGTCGAAACAAGTTGTGATATGACTCCGACAGTCACACAATGACAAATAAACCGATAGAACAGCGTTCTCAGTAGCAGGCGGATATGGCGTGTGTTCAAAGAAAAGTACAGAAGCGTCAATCAATCCTAGTCCGAAAACAACAACCAAGCAGAAAGACACCATACCAAGCGGAAAGACACCATACATATTCCTGTAAGCGACATTATGGACATTTTAGCAGAAGCAGGAATAAGAATATCTTGAAAAATTAATACAGAATTTCCCGGGAGCTAAATATCTTATTCATTCTGAAGATTCCACTTCGTCTCAGTTTCAAGTTACATATTTGCACACAACCTCAGTGCGGCCATCCTTGGCAGCATGGTCCGTAATCGTAATCAATAAACTTGAAACAACAACTCGAAATGGGGCCGTCGAAATGTGACTGGATGGTTTACCAATTGCAATTTAGTATATTTGGTTCCGCCAAGGCGTGAGCCAGATACTATTTCATTGTAAGAAGAAATATTTTTCAAATGGAGATCATAATGAACTGGCGAGTGATTGATAACTCGCCATTTTCGGAATCCAGGCGAGTATGACATGTATGAGGCACGCGCGAGTGATCACTCGCCACTCGTCGAGAGGCCTGTAAGCAATACATTGCATAGGGTGCTCGAATCGTATGACAAAACTTTTCTCAACTTGAACTGCAGCGATACATTCATTATAATTATATAGTATTGGGGTCCGTCCGTGTGTCCACACTCCAGATCATCGTAAGAATAGGTCTCAACTCCTCAGAGCTTGTCGTAAGAGACGACTAACTGGGGCACCCATGGAGAATAGGACCCTTCCTGTGTGGTTTCCGGGTGTGAAGAGGAATAGGAACCAAACAAAGTGATATGACTGAAATAGGGTTGAAAGCGACGTTAAGTCATATTCACTCACTCCCTCACCGCAAGATCTCTCTTGGGCTTGTTTTTAACGGTGATCCGCTAGACTCCGACAGTAACTTTTGACAACCTGAACGGATCCTTTTCAAATTTTGTATGTGGTTAACTTGCCACAGGATCTCACTCGAGATTACTTTCCATGCTGAGTACTTAATATTAAGGTTTCAAGCTAAATCAGTAGTTTCAATGTCGGTGGACTTCAAACGCTCTGCTTTTCATTAAAATTTTCTCTGAACCACCAAATTAGTTTTAATTATTAAAGTATTGTACTTTGTACGTTTTTTCCTGTTATGACTGACAAAGGTAAATAAAGCATTATACATAACACAGCACTATACACATGACCCAATTTTGTGAAATAGGAAAAACTATGTATTTCTGCAGCTTACATTCAAACATCAAAGCCATAAAATGCACGCAGATAATGGCAGCCTTCCGAAGTCCACGAGTTCTAGTTATGATTTGGAAAGTCTAAAGCCCAACTCCCACTACGAACATTTTGTTGTATTAGAACAGAACAGTTTGTTCGTGTTTTTGTTCGTGATCACCTCACACTACGAACATTTTCTCTTGACCGCCAGTCACCGCGATCAAGCAGCGAGGCCATTTTGTTGTGTCATGTGAGAGCGGCTTCGTCACATGACCGACAGCTGCCAGCTGATTGGATAACTGTTGGTAAATGTTCGGCAAAATGTTCGCGATCACCACACACTGAAGACAAAAACTTGTTTCAGGGCAGAACATGTTCGCAATATCAAACAAGTTTGATCTCACGAACATTTGTTCCGAACATATGTTTTCTGTTTCTGAGCACCTCACACTGCAGACAAAACATGTTCTGAACACTGTTTTTGTTCTAATACAACAAAATGTTCGTAGTGTGAGTTGGGCTTAATAATAAGAAAAAAAATTGAATATACAATCTGTCCCATGACAGATGGAACAAATGTAAATCATTGGTATATTTGGCAGCAATTTCATCCCATCTGGCCCAGCTGTGCAGCATTGTCACTTTGTTGCAATAATGTTACTTTGTTGCAATACAGGACCTGATGACCCACACCACCAGGCAAAATGTGTTGTAGATCACTCTAATTTAAAGATGTAATCAGCCTCAAATCTGGGCTGAAATTGATGTCTCTCAAACTCGGCGAAAGTGACATATGTTACAACAGGAACAAAATGAAACACATTTGACCACAAAAAACTAAACTTGTTTCCACCATTCACGAGAAAATAGAAGGAGTTGATCTCTAAAAATAAACAGCATGGCATGCCGTTTATTTTTCCACGGCCGTGTCAACAAGCGTATACACGTATGGTGCGTTCTACTAACGTACGCTATGCGACATCACCGAACCGTGGGCACGAGCCATGACGTTATCCCATGGCTGCAGCTGTGCAGCATTCAAATTCGTGAGCGTCGCTACGTCACTCATACGCAGTGATGTCATTTTCCTCTCCGCGTACAACACACACTCAATGGCGAGACAGAAAAGCCGTCGAAGCGGGCAGAGTTACAAATTTCTCTGACAAGATATTCTTGCATTCGTTGTATATGACGATCCCACTATCGTCAAATATAATACATATGATGCTTTGGTAATCTTCCCTGCTGCAAAAAACGCACAGGGGAGAGGTTACAAAATCCATCCATTTTGAGGCTGATTACATCTTTAATATTTTTTCCTGCGTGAGACAGGAATCACACTGTTAGATGAAACTTGTTGCTGTTTTTGAACAAGTGACATGCTACTGAAGAATGACATACACTTGGCCTAAAATATCAAATTTGTGCAGTAAAATTGATCAGTTCTGCAGTGACTTTGAGGGGTGCAGATGTGCTTACATCTTTCAGTACTGTTTGTCTGGGAAAAAGCATGGCTAAAACAAGTTCTGAAAGACAGAGAGAGAGAAGGGCAAGACTGAAAACGAAAGGACAGTACGATGAATACAAAAGGAAGCAAACTGAAGAAAAAGCAAAGTTAAGACAACAGAAAAAGGAAACTGTTAGGCCTGCAGAGAAGCTTGAAGTGAGGAGAAAAGAATGTAAAAGAAAGCAAATACATAGGGCAAAGAAAAGGATCTGGTCATGCTGATGCCTCCACCTCCCCAATCGCCATGTGCAGATCCGCATTCAGCCGATCGGTCAAACGAGCCCAGAGAAACCTGCCTCTGAGTCCACGAAGGAGGAAAGCTGTGGTACAACGACTTACATTGAAATATTCCCCAGAAACTTTCAAAAGTCTTGGGAAAACAAGACCTGGAGCTGCTGTTCCAAACTACGTGAAGCAGCGAGTCGTAGAATTCTACACTCTGGATTCAATTTCTTCTCAAGCCCCAGGGAAAAGGGATTTTAAAATAATTCGATGTAATGGAGAGAAGGAAAAGGTACAGAAACGATACCTTCAACTGACTCTTCAGGAAGTGTATGAACAATTCAAGGAAGATTATCCAGAAAACAAAATCAGTTTGTCGAAGTTTGCCGAACTTCGTCCCGAGCATTTGTGCTTACGTGAAGATACACCACAGAATGTATGCCTGTGTATTTACCATGAAAATGTTCGACTAATTCTAAATGCAGTGTCGTGTCTTCCTAACTCCACTACTGAATACTGCAAGTCCATCGTCTGTGTCGACAACCATAATAAATGTATGTTGCAGACCTGTTTGGAGTGTTGTGATCTGCAGAAGTTTGACCATTTGATCAAAGATGAAGATGACAAGCTCTTGCGGTCAACAATGAAAGGCCCTGTGTATGATATTCTAGCTCAGCTTAGATCAGAGTTAACTGCATTTTTGCAGCATGTCTTTATCAAACGTGTGCAAGCAAAGCATTTTGATGAACTGAAAGCAGACTTGCCAGCAGGAACACTGTTAATACAGACTGACTTCAGTGAGAACTACACTCACAAATTACAGAATGAAATCCAGTCGGTGTATTGGGATACCACCTCCTTCACTGTTCATACATCAATGGTGTACTACAAGAATCCTGATACAGCTGAGTTGTGCAGCGAGCCTTGCGTGGTTATATCCAACTACAAACGACATGACAAATACGCTGTAGCCTGCTTCAATGATGCTGTCATTGATAATTTTAAGCAGAAACACCCTGCCATCAGTGTGGAAATGCTGGAATTTCCGTCAGATGGAACGGCCCAACATTTTAAACAGAAGTACAGTTTATGCACTTTGACCATGAGTGCAATGTCATGCAAATGGCACTCAGCAACTTCACATGGAAAAGGCTGCATTGATGGTATTGGTGGATCCCTTAAGCGGCGCGTGTCAGAAACTGTTTTGGCTCAGAATTTTGACTTGAACACTTCTGAGGATTTTGCTGATGTTGCACGTGAGGTCTGTCCAAACATCAATGTCCTCCACATGGATCAACAGCAGGTCGAAGTCAAAATGCCCCACCTGGACAACTTGTGGCATCCTGATGAGAAAGAATCCTCACAATTCCAGGTACCACTGAATTCCCACTACTTTGAAAGGATTGAACCATACAAACTGAAGTACGCAATGCATTCGGCAGAATATGCGGAGACAACAACATTTTCTTTCTGAGACGGTATAGTTTGTGAGCCTACAGGACGGTGCCACTCATCAACATCTTCGAGCATCGAATATTCAGCAGCCTCATCTTCCAGTGACACTGTCTGTCTGACCCCCAGCCCTGGACCACCGCAAGATTTCTCCATTGGACAGTGGGTTATTGTCCATTATAAAGGAAACCGGTTCAATGGTCTGATCATAGATTAAAAAAATGAGGAGTTCCAAGTGAGATGCCTCAAGCTAACCGAAGGAGGGAAGGCATACAAGTTTGAGACTGAACGGGATGCTGTTTGGTACAGTCAAAATGACATTCTGTCTGTAATGTCAATAGTTCCTACCCCAGTAAACAGTAGAGGTCTTTATCACATGTAAAATATAGTTGCTGATGTCAAACTGGGATGCCTTTATTCTCCAGAAACTTCAAATTATGACCAGTCAGTGACAATAAGAGATACTGTCCCGTCTGTCACAAAATTTGTCCCGTCTGTCACGCTACTGCTGGAAGGATTTCCAGGAATATTACATTGGATAGTTGGAGTGTTATCTTTTATTATAGTTAGTTGTTTAATGTTCTAAAGTTTGCCACACAGTGAAAGTTTAAATTTCTCCGGGAAAGCGATAGCTTTTAATGACGAAGGACTCCTACTCAAAAGGCGTGGTCCTTGCATGTCCCGTCTGTCACAATTTCTGTTTCAAGTTGTCAGAAAGTTTCTGTTAACAGTTATGTTTTCAGTTAGGGTTTGTCTTGAAATACAAGAAGTACACTAAGTAATAATGTGTTTATTGTCTGGAACAGGGCGAAGCCCTATTTCCAGACTCTGTTGTCGTACAGCAAATTTGGCTGCTTGCCAAATCTGGTACACGCACTATATCCGGCTGACCCCTGACCCAATAACTGCGCAGAGCCATCTGGCCACCTTATGAGTGTGATTAGACCAGCCAACGAGTGATGCGGTCAAAGGAAAAAAAATCCGCAAGTTCACATTTTTTACACAGTGAAACTGACCTTACTGACATATGCGTTCGTGTGCAAACACGGATTAACAAGTGAAGAAATTAAAACAATAGCACAGTTCATTTCCCGCCTAATCACCCACGCCAGCACTCAATCACAATAGATCTTCACTTCTTTACTTAGCTAGCTACTGTAAAGATCGTGTGTAAAGCTCCAGCGTATTACGGAAGGATTTTACGTTTACAACGAGTGATAACATCATCTACAAGTCTACAAAGCAACGAAAAGATCAAGTTGGGAAGTATTCTTGTGTATATCTGTCGATAAAATAATGGCCTCTATGTTCTGTTCCGTCTGGGAAGTCTAAATCAACGACCGACTTACATTCTGTTTGTCTTGCGTGTCGAGGCAATATTGCTTGTGATTGTACCCATAGATGTCAGGAGTGTCAACAATGGCCCGATGATTTATTTCAAGATTTAATGACCGGGTCTCGTGCGGGTTCCCTTCCCCTGGTTTAATGTCGGAGACTAATATCATGACTCCGCCCTCCCATTTTATTGAAAATGGGACGGCGAAGAAGCCTGCATCGATTGGCAGTCCTTGGATGGGCCCTTTACGTTCTTTATTAGATAAAGGTATTGCGCCAAGCACTAGTACTTTTGTTTCTGATCTGTCCACAGGTAAAAGGAAGAAACAGGTAAAAGTAATGGGGTCCGTCCTAGATGAAGGTACGGGAGAGTCAGCCGAGGTCACAGTGGAACCAGATCTTCCCGAAAGTGTGTCCCCCATGGAAATCGAGACACAATCCGAGATGAGGACCACTTTGACTCCGGGCATAAACACTGGTGACGTTGTAAGTACGCCCGTATGTGCTGTTGGGAATGATATCACTGGGGGGACTCCCGCTGGGAATACCCCGATATCTAATAATTCCCAGGTGTCGTTTGTTGGTCGTCAACCAATTTCGACACTCCCTGTTGCTCCAGGGGCAGCCTTAGGCATGGTAAGTGGTGCTGTAAATAACTATGGTGTAATACCAGGTATAGTTAATTTCAGCACAGCAGACAATACCTCTGGTGGATATAGAGACAATGTATCCATGGTCTTACCAGGAGTAAACTCCACGACCTTACGTAATACCCCAGTCACGGGAGTTATCACGCAAGGCCGGGTAGGATTAAATCCCTTGCAATTGAACACCTCTGGGTTGACAAACGCAGGGGATCGAGGTCATTGTTCTGCAGGAACAATGCCAGTTTCACACTTAATACCTCAGAGTGTTAATAGAAACAATACGGCATTGTTCCAGTCACAACAGGGTATGACTGAGAATGGTTCTGGGTCGGGTGTCATAAACCCATATATGGCTCATTATCAACTTCCTGTCAGCCAATTCCGGTCGCCTGCGGGTTCCGGTATGGTTAACTCCGGGATTCCGGTTAGGACTTTTCGTCCTTCCGGTCCCACTATAAGGAGGCCTGTTGTGACAAACCCCGGTGGGTTGAGACTTCCGGTTCGTCCGGAAATGCAGTGGGCTAGGCCTATTGCATCCCCTTATAGGCGGGTCTCTAATAGTCCACAAATCAATACGGGAGTTCCGGTTATTGATGGTTCTCTGTCTGCTGTTATTCTGCAAAGAATGGAACAACAGGCAGCTGAACTAGATCAGTTCCGGCGACTCTTGACTTCCGCTTCCGGTACTGTTCAGGTTCCATCCCCGGTTCCGACACAGCTTCCGGTAGTATCGTCTGATCCGATTGATTTGTCTACTGACCCATCGATGAGACGTCAGGGGGTCGCGCAACGTCAATCCATTGAGGATAATGACAGTGATCATGATCCGGAGAGACGTTCATATTCAGAGGTACTAGAAGCTCTGTACGAGTTGTACCCTAATATGTCACGACCCCCACCGCCGACGTCCTCTCGCCTACATACTATGGCAGAGGCTCCGTCGACAACTACCATGCAGACGTCGTCACTTCCTGCGTCAGATGCCATTCATGGTTTATGTTCCGTTCTTGATACGGTTTTAGCCCAGCCTAAAACAATGCAGGAACGTATTACAAGAACGGGAAAACGTGCACTCTTTAGACCGGCTTCCGCTTCGGCACCACTTCCGGTGGAGAAGCCCACGCCTAGAGCGTACGGAATTCATGATTCGGCATATGACTTTAAGGCCGCGGAACCGGAACCTGATCTTGCCGACATATGTAAAGGCAACAAGGTCCCTTCCAAGGTCTTGATCCCGCTAACTGATAAGCAGTCTTCTACTATTGAAGAAGCTGCGCGGCAGGGGGTAGCCATAGCCTCTCACATGGACTGGTTTCTAACGGCCATATCCACTGTGTTGAGCAGGTTGTCGCGTTCGCAGTTAGCAGCCAGTAGTAGTCCTGAGCTACAATTACTGGCGGATCTTCAGAACGTGGCTGCTAAAGCTAATGCTGATGCAATGGCTTTAGCCGCGTTCAATGCTGCGATGGTTGTTCATCTGAGACGACAAGCTTACTTGTCTTCCGTTGTCAACCATGCTCCTGATATAGTCATTCGTACTTTGAAGGAGCACTCGCCAGCATCTTCGCTGTTGTTTAATGGCATTATACCGTCTCTAAGGGATACGGTGGAGAAGGCTAAGCCTAATCCTCCGCCTAGAGCGGGTGGTATGGGGACAGGAAAACGTATTTCTACGGACACTTCCGGTCCACCAGCCAAGCAACCTAGGCCGACTACTTCCGCTTCCGGTCCAAAAGGGAAGTCTCAAGCGGCGGGTCGCATGCCACAACAGCAAGGCCAGTCCAATCCCAACTATAAAGGTAAAGGGAAAGGTCGTGGCAAAAAGCAGCAGGGCCGGTGACGATTCGGGCCATGTCAATCTCATGACATGGCGGGACCACGAATTGCCTCAACTTCCGGTCCCGCCGAAATCCAGTCTCCCGGTCGGGGGACGACTTCAAGGATTTTGGCGGAATTGGCAAAAACTGGGGATGGATCCGTGGGTAATCCGTACTATTCGATACGGTTACCCCCTAGAATTTACTATAGATCCACCCCTTACTGCTGCTCCCAAGCCCTCCCGTATACCTATACGGAAGGCACACCTTCTGGTAACACAGGCATCTGTGGACAAACTTATCCAGAAGCATGCAGTAATAGAACTTCCGGTCCACGACCGGTCCCCCGGGTTCTATTCTCCGGTCTTCCTTGTGCCAAAGAAGGATACACCGGAAATGCGCATGATAATAAATCTGCGCAGGCTGAACAAGGACTTCCTGATGAAACCCCCTCACTTTCGGATGGAGTCCTTCCGGTCCATCAGGACCGCTCTGGTTCAAGGGGAATGGTTAACTTCCTTGGATCTTCGGGACGCTTACCTGCATATCCCGATTCATCCAAGTTACCGGAAGTACCTGAGATTCCTGGTCGGTGCTCGCCGTTTCCAATTCCAGGTTCTACCTTTCGGTCTAGCCAGTTCCCCTTGGATCTTCACCAGAGTATTTCAGCCAGTGGCGGCGTATCTGCATAGTCGAAGTATCAAATATCATTTTTACCTAGACGATTCCATTATCAGGAATATGTGCAGAATACAACTCCGATGCGATACAACATTTGTATGGCACATCCTCGAACTACTGGGTTATCTCCCACACGAGGAAAAATCGGAGATAACACCGTCACAACAACGGAACTTCCTAGGCGTGGCGTACGACACCAAATTGGTCATTGCTCGGCCACCGGAAGTTCGTTGGTGCAAGATATGTCGCGACATTCCACTGTTCATCAGACATTCTTGCCGCACTGCCATCCAGTTTGCATCAATAATCGGTCTACTGACATCCACACAGGATGTCACACCACGAGGCCGATTACAGTTACGGCCACTAATGATCTATTTAAATCAGCATTGGCCACACAGGCACAGGAATCCCATGATTCCTGTCACAGAGGAAGTCAAACATCACCTATTATGGTGGATGGACCCTCTCAACGTGATGCCTGGTGTAACACTGCTTCCGTTTCAAGCTACTCATCAGCTGTTCACGGATGCTTCGATGCAAGGATGGGGGGCCCACCTCGGATCCAAGTCGATATCAGGCTATTGGACTCCGCAGGAGAGGTTACTCCATATCAATGTGTTAGAGTTCATGGCCGTCAATCGAGCAATACTCTTATTGATACAGGACCTCAAAGGCCAGTCGGTTCTGGTAGCTACAGACAACACAACTGTCTTAGCTTACATCAACAAGATGGGGGGAACTCGGTCCTCGAAGCTTCTGAAGCAGACCGAGATACTCTACCATCTGTGCTGGCAGAACGATATCATACTTCGTGCCAGACACATACCAGGACATCTGAATGTACTAGCCGACGCACTGTCGAGAAAACATCAGATTATACCGACGGAGTGGCAGCTTCACACAGACATTCTGCGCCAAATCGCTCAGATTTGGGAACAACCGCTGATAGATCTGTTCGCTACTCACCTGAATCATCAACTCCCTCTGTATATGTCCCCTGTACTGGATCCTCTAGCAGTGGGAGTCGATGCTCTATCGCAGGATTGGACGGGTCTAATAGCGTATGCTTACCCGCCCCCTTCAATCCTGCCTCTAGTTCTACAAAAGATACGCGCGCATCCGTGCGTCGTTTATCTAATTGTCCCTTGGTGGCCAGCTCGTCCGTGGTTTCCCGACCTTCTGGAATTACTGGTAGACGTCCCAAGACGACTACCTCTTTGGGAAAAACTACTTCGTCAACCGAAGTCAGCAATTTTCCACCACAAACCTCAGGCATTCCATCTGCACGCTTGCAAGTGCTCAAGGATCAGCTCACTGAGGTTGGGTTTTCTAGGGAAGCTTCGAGAAGAATGGTCGCTTCCACTCGATCCTCCACATCAGCTTGTTATCAAGGGAAGTGGAGGGTCTTCCATGAGTGGTGTACTGGAAGAAACATTGATGCCCGTTCTGCCTCTGTTCAGCAGATAGCAGATTTCTTGTTACACCTGTTTCAAGACAAGGGTCTTGCTCCATCTACGGTGGATGGTTACAGATCTGCATTATCTAGGATTATTAACCTGTCTACTGGCGTTAATCCTGCCTCTGATCCTAATCTAACAGCTCTGGTTAGATCGTTTAGGATTGACAGGCTTGTCTCTGTACCAAAACTTCCTAAATGGGATTTAGCATTAGTTCTACGGAGTTTATCAGAACCCCCGTTTGAACCCATAACTACAGCCGATCTGAAATTCCTATCCTACAAACAGTTTTTTTGTTAGCCTTGGCTTCAGCGGCTCGCGTGTCAGAACTACACGCTTTGGATGCTAGGGAAATTAGGCATGATTCTCGATGGACTTATGTGGTACTTACTACCATTCCTGAATTTGTAGCCAAGAACCAATCTCTGTACGACACTTCTTGTAGAGAATTTAGGGTTCCAGCTTTAGCTGATTTCCTTTCCTCAGGGTTAGAATCGGACAACCTTATGTGTCCGGTTCGTGCCCTTACTGTATATATTAGTCGCACTAAAGTACTACGTGCTGGGCGAAGGCGATTATTTATACCATTTTGTCCCCGGAGCCAACAAGAGATATCTAAAAACACTATCTCTTCTTGGCTCTCCAAAACTATTAGGTTAGCCTACGATGGAGTGTCATCGATGCAGGCTGCGTTGTGTGATGTCTCTGCACATGAGATCAGGGCGCTTGGGGCGTCCTGGCCTTTGTGGACCAACAGGTCGGTAACTGATATTATGAGGGCTTGTTTTTGGAGATCTCACACAACCTTCGCATCATACTACTTGAGAGACATGACACTTATCAAGGACGACCTATTTTCCTTGGGACCACTGGTGACAGCGCAGCAGATCACCGGGGTCGGGTCAGCACACAGACACTAGAGGCCTGTGTGTTTTTATCGGTTTTTAATGGTAAGAACACGTTTCCTCATAAAAAACTTTCTTTTAAAAAAAGGGGGGGGCACGTGTATATAACTTCCATTATGTCAGCGCCGATGAGCCTGGGAGGTCTGGGCTTACTATAGGGACAGTGTCTACGATACCGTTATATGACCCTGTCGCTATTGAGTCTTTATGGAAGCCTATTCTTATTTAAGTTTTATGGCCAGCATGAAGTCTCTTGCTGACTTCCGTCTAATCCTCACGCCATTAGTCGCTGTCACTTGGACTTCCCTCCGTCCTGCTTTGGGATTCTCGCATATGTCAGTAAGGTCAGTTTCACTGTGTAAAAAATATAATAAATTTACATGTAATTTTTACATTTTTAAACTGAAACTTACCTTACTGACAGAGTGATGGTCCCACCCGACCTCCCCGCTTGGGATCTTTACATTTACGCGTAAGAAGTGGAGATCTATTGTGATTGAGTGCTGGCGTGGGTGATTAGGCGGGAAATGAACTGTGCTATTGTTTTAATTTCTTCACTTGTTAATCCGTGTTTGCACACGAACGCATATGTCAGTAAGGTAAGTTTCAGTTTAAAAATGTAAAAATTACATGTAAATTTATTATATTTTTTAAGGGACTGTATCCGTCCATCGTTTGCTGTTGAGACGTTTTAAACGATGGAAAAAAACGTTCAGCAACTACACCCATCGTTTGCACCATCGTTTTTTGTGTAGCGAACGATCAAAAAAACCATCACCGAAGATTGCCGAAGGTGCTGCTGTCGTTCGGGAGAAAACGTCGTCGTTTGGAAGAAAACGATTGTCGGCTGACAAAAGACGATCGCACGTGTTCAGCTGCGCATAAATACAAACTGGGTGAACAGGCCATGCCTCCCTCTCAACTGCGGACGTGTGGAACAAAATATAGCGCTCTAAACGAATGTGAAAATGGGTTTATTACAGGGGAAATAAATTACACTTTAACTGCCTTCCGCGTTTGTTTTAAAGGTTGTGATTACGGGAAGTCGCTTTCTGTTTGTAAATTGGTCTATAAAACTGACAATCATCTAGCTATGATAATGGAAGTATTACATACGTAACTAAAACTGAATGTTTTAACACCCTCTCCATGTATGCACGGTGTGAGAATTTTCTTTGAATAGGCCGGAAAAGGTATAATCAACAGATAACTCGGCCGATATCTTACTGATCTGAATTCTGTTCAGTTACTATTAAACTTGAAGAGATACCCGTTTCAGAAATATTTAGGTTGATAAATATTTCCTTGTTATTCAGGGCGATACGGAAATGTTTACCTGGAAAAGATGGTGTCGATTCGCCCGGAAATTTTCGCGATATGCCGACACTAGGTTTTGATCAGTTTCCTTGAAAACGCACGGATACAATAGAAATCTAAATAAATATTTTTCATCGCGAGTATTATAGGACCATGAAAATATGTCATTTTTGTATCTTAGCCGTTTTCTTATAATGTTTACCGGAAAGCCTGTAACACGATTTGCCGGGAATTTTGCTGAAATTCGCCCACTTCAGAGCGAGTTTTCGATATCTCTCTGGCAAATCGTGTTACACTTTTCTCGGTAAATATCACATGAAAAGAGCTGAAGAGACAGAAATTATATTTATATTTTGATAATCCTATGATACTCGAGATGAAAAAAAATTGTGTTTAGAATTCTTTATTTTATGAATGCGTTTTCAAGGATAGTGTCGGTATATCGCCAAAAATTACCGGCAAATCGACTATCTTTGATGTAAAATAAAACAAAGAATGGAAAGGTTTCTTCTGTTATTTGGCCTGTATACTTTGAAATTTCCCGTAATTGCAGTCCACAGTGAAAATCATGTCATAAACACACGCGTTTAGCTTTAATATTTTAGAAATTTCGCCATTTATTCTACATGTCTGTCCGTAAAACAGCCTGTATACGGGCAGGGAGTACACGAGTATATGCACGTGGCCTACCCTTCAGGCTGCCGTTTATCCCCAGCAGAGAAAAGTCGATTTCGGACTGCTCCCGCCTGGCGGGAAAATATTGAGCGGTGTAGAACACGTGTCTAGCTGTCGAAACCACACAGGAATCGAATCGAATCGTATGACAAAACTTTTCTCAACTTGAACTGCAGCGATACATTCATTATAATTATATAGTATTGGGGTCCGTCCGTGTGTCCACACTCCAGATCATCGTAAGAATAGGTCTCAACTCCTCAGAGCTTGTAAGAGACGAATAACTGGGGCACCCAAGGAGAATAGGACCCTTCCTGTGTGGTTTCTGGGTGTGAAGAGGAATAGGAACCAAACCAAGTGATAGGACTGAAATAGGGTTGAAAGTGACGTTAAATCATATTCACTCACTCCCTCACCACAAGATCTCTCTTGGGCTTGTTTTTAACGGTGATCCACTAGACTCCGACAGTAACTTTTGACAACCTGAACGGATCCTTTTCAAATTTTGTATGTGGTTAACTTGCCACAGGATCTCACTCGAGATTACTTTCCATGCTGAGTACTTAATATTAAGGTTCCAAGCTAAGTCAGTAGTTTCAATGTCGGTGGACTTCAAACGCTCTGCTTTTCATTAATATTTTCTCTGAACCACCAAATTAGTTTTAATTATTAAAGTATTGTACTTTGTACGTTTTTTCCTGTTATGACTGACAAAGGTAAATAAAGCATTATACATAACACAGCACTATACACATGACCCAATTTTGTGAAATAGGAAAAACTATGTATTTCTGCAGCTTACATTCAAACATCAAAGCCATAAAATGCACGCAGATAATGGCAGCCTTCCGAAGTCCACGAGTTCTAGTTATGATTTGGAAAGTCTAAAGCCCAACTCCCACTACGAACATTTTGTTGTATTAGAACAGAACAGTTTGTTCGTGTTTTTGTTCGTGGTCACCTCACACTACGAACATTTTCTCTTGACCGCCAGTCACCGCGATCAAGCAGCGAGGCCATTTTGTTGTGTCATGTGAGAGCGGCTTCGTCACATGACCGACAGCTGCCAGTTGATTGGAAAACTGTTGGTAAATGTTCGGCAAAATGTTCGCGATCACCACACACTGAAGACAAAAACTTGTTTCAGGGCAGAACATGTTCGCAATATCAAACAAGTTTGATCTCACGAACATTTGTTCCGAACATATGTTTTCTGTTTCTGAGCACCTCACACTGCAGACAAAACATGTTCTGAACACTGTTTTTGTTCTAATACAACAAAATGTTCGTAGTGTGAGTTGGGCTTAATAATAAGAAAAAAAATTGAATATACAATCTGTCCCATGACAGATGGAACAAATGTAAATCATTGGTATATTTGGCAGCAATTTCATCCCATCTGGCCCAGCTGTGCAGCATTGTCACTTTGTTGCAATAATGTTACTTTGTTGCAATACAGGACCTGATGACCCACACCACCAGGCAAAATGTGTTGTAGATCACTCTAATTTAAAGATGTAATCAGCCTCAAATCTGGGCTGAAATTGATGTCTCTCAAACTCGGCGAAAGTGACATATGTTACAACAGGAACAAAATGAAACACATTTGACCACAAAAAACTAAACTTGTTTCCACCATTCACGAGAAAATAGGAGGAGTTGATCTCTAAAAATAAACAGCATGGCATGCCGTTTATTTTTCCACGGCCGTGTCAACAAGCGTATACACGTATGGTGCGTTCTACCAACGTACGCTATGCGACATCACCGAACCGTGGGCACGAGCCATGACGTTATCCCATGGCTGCAGCTGTGCAGCATTCAAATTCGTGAGCGTTGCCACGTCACTCATACGTCACGCAGTGACGTCATTTTCCTCTCCGCGTACAACACACACTCAATGGCGAGACAGAAAAGCCGTCGAAGCGGGCAGAGTTACAAATTTCTCTGACAAGATATTCTTGCATTCGTTGTATATGACGATCCCACTATCGTCAAATATAATACATATGATGCTTTGGTAATCTTCCCTGCTGCAAAAAACGCACAGGGGAGAGGTTACAAAATCCATCCATTTTGAGGCTGATTACATCTTTAATATTTTTTCCTGCGTGAGACAGGAATCACACTGTTAGATGAAACTTGTTGCTGTTTTTGAACAAGTGACATGCTACTGAAGAATGACATACACTTGGCCTAAAATATCAAATTTGTGCAGTAAAATTGATCAGTTCTGCAGTGACTTTGAGGGGTGCAGATGTGCTTACATCTTTCAGTACTGTTTGTCTGGAAAAAAGCATGGCTAAAACAAGTTCTGAAAGACAGAGAGAGAGAAGGGCAAGACTGAAAACGAAAGGACAGTACGATGAATACAAAAGGAAGCAAACTGAAGAAAAAGCAAAGTTAAGACAACAGAAAAAGGAAACTGTTAGGCCTGCAGAGAAGCTTGAAGTGAGGAGAAAAGAATGTAAAAGAAAGCAAATACATAGGGCAAAGAAAAGGATCTGGTCATGCTGATGCCTCCACCTCCCCAATCGCCATGTGCAGATCCGCATTCAGCCGATCGGTCAAACGAGCCCAGAGAAACCTGCCTCTGAGTCCACGAAGGAGGAAAGCTGTGGTACAACGACTTACATTGAAATATTCCCCAGAAACTTTCAAAAGTCTTGGGAAAACAAGACCTGGAGCTGCTGTTCCAAACTACGTGAAGCAGCGAGTCGTAGAATTCTACACTCTGGATTCAATTTCTTCTCAAGCCCCAGGGAAAAGGGATTTTAAAATAATTCGATGTAATGGAGAGAAGGAAAAGGTACAGAAACGATACCTTCAACTGACTCTTCAGGAAGTGTATGAACAATTCAAGGAAGATTATCCAGAAAACAAAATCAGTTTGTCGAAGTTTGCCGAACTTCGTCCCGAGCATTTGTGCTTACGTGAAGATACACCACAGAATGTATGCCTGTGTATTTACCATGAAAATGTTCGACTAATTCTAAATGCAGTGTCGTGTCTTCCTAACTCCACTACTGAATACTGCAAGTCCATCGTCTGTGTCGACAACCATAATAAATGTATGTTGCAGACCTGTTTGGAGTGTTGTGATCTGCAGAAGTTTGACCATTTGATCAAAGATGAAGATGACAAGCTCTTGCGGTCAACAATGAAAGGCCCTGTGTATGATATTCTAGCTCAGCTTAGATCAGAGTTAACTGCATTTTTGCAGCATGTCTTTATCAAACGTGTGCAAGCAAAGCATTTTGATGAACTGAAAGCAGACTTGCCAGCAGGAACACTGTTAATACAGACTGACTTCAGTGAGAACTACACTCACAAATTACAGAATGAAATCCAGTCGGTGTATTGGGATACCACCTCCTTCACTGTTCATACATCAATGGTGTACTACAAGAATCCTGATACAGCTGAGTTGTGCAGCGAGCCTTGCGTGGTTATATCCAACTACAAACGACATGACAAATACGCTGTAGCCTGCTTCAATGATGCTGTCATTGATAATTTTAAGCAGAAACACCCTGCCATCAGTGTGGAAATGCTGGAATTTCCGTCAGATGGAACGGCCCAACATTTTAAACAGAAGTACAGTTTATGCACTTTGACCATGAGTGCAATGTCATGCAAATGGCACTCAGCAACTTCACATGGAAAAGGCTGCATTGATGGTATTGGTGGATCCCTTAAGCGGCGCGTGTCAGAAACTGTTTTGGCTCAGAATTTTGACTTGAACACTTCTGAGGATTTTGCTGATGTTGCACGTGAGGTCTGTCCAAACATCAATGTCCTCCACATGGATCAACAGCAGGTCGAAGTCAAAATGCCCCACCTGGACAACTTGTGGCATCCTGATGAGAAAGAATCCTCACAATTCCAGGTACCACTGAATTCCCACTACTTTGAAAGGATTGAACCATACAAACTGAAGTACGCAATGCATTCGGCAGAATATGCGGAGACAACAACATTTTCTTTCTGAGACGGTATAGTTTGTGAGCCTACAGGACGGTGCCACTCATCAACATCTTCGAGCATCGAATATTCAGCAGCCTCATCTTCCAGTGACACTGTCTGTCTGACCCCCAGCCCTGGACCACCGCAAGATTTCTCCATTGGACAGTGGGTTATTGTCCATTATAAAGGAAACCGGTTCAATGGTCTGATCATAGATTAAAAAAATGAGGAGTTCCAAGTGAGATGCCTCAAGCTAACCGAAGGAGGGAAGGCATACAAGTTTGAGACTGAACGGGATGCTGTTTGGTACAGTCAAAATGACATTCTGTCTGTAATGTCAATAGTTCCTACCCCAGTAAACAGTAGAGGTCTTTATCACATGTAAAATATAGTTGCTGATGTCAAACTGGGATGCCTTTATTCTCCAGAAACTTCAAATTATGACCAGTCAGTGACAATAAGAGATACTGTCCCGTCTGTCACAAAATTTGTCCCGTCTGTCACGCTACTGCTGGAAGGATTTCCAGGAATATTACATTGGATAGTTGGAGTGTTATCTTTTATTATAGTTAGTTGTTTAATGTTCTAAAGTTTGCCACACAGTGAAAGTTTAAATTTCTCCGGGAAAGCGATAGCTTTTAATGACGAAGGACTCCTACTCAAAAGGCGTGGTCCTTGCATGTCCCGTCTGTCACAATTTCTGTTTCAAGTTGTCAGAAAGTTTCTGTTAACAGTTATGTTTTCAGTTAGGGTTTGTCTTGAAATACAAGAAGTACACTAAGTAATAATGTGTTTATTGTCTGGAACAGGGCGAAGCCCTATTTCCAGACTCTGTTGTCGTACAGCAAATTTGGCTGCTTGCCAAATCTGGTACACGCACTATATCCGGCTGACCCCTGACCCAATAACTGCGCAGAGCCATCTGGCCACCTTATGAGTGTGATTAGACCAGCCAACGAGTGATGCGGTCAAAGGAAAAAAAATCCGCAAGTTCACATTTTTTAAGGGACTGTATCCGTCCATCGTTTGCTGTTGAGACGTTTTAAACGATGGAAAAAAACGTTCAGCAACTACACCCATCGTTTGCACCATCGTTTTTTGTGTAGCGAACGATCAAAAAAACCATCACCGAAGATTGCCGAAGGTGCTGCTGTCGTTCGGGAGAAAACGTCGTCGTTTGGAAGAAAACGATTGTCGGCTGACAAAAGACGATCGCACGTGTTCAGCTGCGCATAAATACAAACTGGGTGAACAGGCCATGCCTCCCTCTCAACTGCGGACGTGTGGAACAAAATATAGCGCTCTAAACGAATGTGAAAATGGGTTTATTACAGGGGAAATAAATTACACTTTAACTGCCTTCCGCGTTTGTTTTAAAGGTTGTGATTACGGGAAGTCGCTTTCTGTTTGTAAATTGGTCTATAAAACTGACAATCATCTAGCTATGATAATGGAAGTATTACATACGTAACTAAAACTGAATGTTTTAACACCCTCTCCATGTATGCACGGTGTGAGAATTTTCTTTGAATAGGCCGGAAAAGGTATAATCAACAGATAACTCGGCCGATATCTTACTGATCTGAATTCTGTTCAGTTACTATTAAACTTGAAGAGATACCCGTTTCAGAAATATTTAGGTTGATAAATATTTCCTTGTTATTCAGGGCGATACGGAAATGTTTACCAGGAAAAGATGGTGTCGATTCGCCCGGAAATTTTTGCGATATGCCGACACTAGGTTTTGATCAGTTTCCTTGAAAACGCACGGATACAATAGAAATCTAAATAAATATTTTTCATCGCGAGTATTATAGGACCATGAAAATATGTCATTTTTGTATCTTAGCCGTTTTCTTATAATGTTTACCGGAAAGCCTGTAACACGATTTGCCGGGAATTTTGCTGAAATTCGCCCACTTCAGAGCGAGTTTTCGATATCTCTCTGGCAAATCGTGTTACACTTTTCTCGGTAAATATCACATGAAAAGAGCTGAAGAGACAGAAATTATATTTATATTTTGATAATCCTATGATACTCGAGATGAAAAAAAATTGTGTTTAGAATTCTTTATTTTATGAATGCGTTTTCAAGGATAGTGTCGGTATATCGCCAAAAATTACCGGCAAATCGACTATCTTTGATGTAAAATAAAACAAAGAATGGAAAGGTTTCTTCTGTTATTTGGCCTGTATACTTTGAAATTTCCCGTAATTGCAGTCCACAGGGAAAATCATGTCATAAACACACGCGTTTAGCTTTAATATTTTAGAAATTTCGCCATTTATTCTACATGTCTGTCCGTAAAACAGCCTGTATACGGGCAGGGAGTACACGAGTATATGCACGTGGCCTACCCTTCAGGCTGCCGTTTATCCCCAGCAGAGAAAAGTCGATTTCGGACTGCTCCCGCCTGGCGGGAAAATATTGAGCGGTGTAGAACACGTGTCTAGCTGTCGAAACGTTCATGGTGAAATACCAGATTAGAGAGGAAAACGCTATATTCACGATCCTTTAATTCACAAATCGAATACATTAAAATTATCCAGGAAGTTTCTCTGTACTTTGGTGGGTGCCTTAAAAGAAGAATTTTCACGAGAGAAAATTGAGTGGTCCTGATAAGCAATTTTGGACATCGCTACTTGAGAAAAAGTGGAGGTCTGGATTTCCAATGTGTCTTCATTCAAGCACTTTTAATGTTTTCGATTGAACTAATTTTCTCGGCAATGCGCCGAGACCGATGTATTTTTTTGACCACCTATCGTTTATATGAGACTTTACCGTAACAGATCCAAATATTTGATTATCGGTGTTCTTTTATTATGTCACTTTTTAATTCTGGTCAACCTAACACACTTTTGTTAATATTCTACATTGTAGGTTTGTTTGCTGCATGGTCATACTGAAACTAGAGGAATGACCGCCTTTTCTCCGGATAACATTCTTCGTAAATGCACATATTACACTGTACTTCATGATGTGCATATTTTGTTGTAAGATTCTTACCAATAAACATATGATTGTGCAATAAAGTCCCATATCTATATCCAGCAAGACAAAACGTGGAAGAAACTGATTTCCGGTGAGCTTGATTAGCACACAATATTGGCAAGCTGTCGGTTTATTGTCTAGCCATAATAATAGTAAAGTGATCAGCGTTTTCCTCTGTTCTATTGGTCTGTACACAGCTTGACATTCAAGCCAAGAAGTACGCAAGAGTTACTTCCGGAGGCGGCATCCACGGGACATCCGAGCAGCTTTATTACTACCATAATTCAAATGGACGTTCACGGTAAGTATTGCTGAAGGAATTATCTATTTCAAAGACATTATTAAATAAAAGGCGACAGGTGTCTTTGACTTTATACTTTTTTGTTTATTTACAGTTGCACATTTCCGGGACAGTTTTCAATTGATCACTCCGGACTCCAAATAAACCATGCAGTTTTGTTCTATGAAAAATATATTTGCAATTTCTGGAAGGTTAAGACATTTATGATCACGACTTTAGTAATATACACATCGTCTTTCACATCCAGCTTATTTGTTTCTCACCACGATCGATACTTCATTCATTATGGCACAATATACAGGAAATCAAGGAAAGCTGAATGGCTGAGTTTGCCAGATTTTAAAGATGGATAAAAGAGCTGAAGTGATCAAGACGGTAATTTGATAGCAACTGAAATGGAAGTCGGAATAGTGGGTTGGGATTAAAAGTTAAAAAAAAATAATAAACTGATAGGTTTTCTGTCTACTTATTCTCCAAATTATACTGTCTAAAATGTGAATTAATTCTACTGAGCCTCTGAGATAATATCAGATAAAACACGGTTGTACATTTGGCTCTCTCGTCACAATCATCTATCGATCTGTCTTCGTCTGAAATATTTCAGAACACATTTATATCTGAAACAGATCGAACCAATTTTCTGACTCATTAAAAACGTCGATCGTGAATTGATGCGTATCATGTTAATAGTCCTATATATACTTGAGTAAAACTGGATAAACAGGTGAGTGTATGGCCTATAAATGACAGAATAGCTGCAGTCGAGCCATATTTCAAGCTAGAATAATGATCGGAGAGAGGTAAAGGGAATTCTTTTTACAGATTTTATACAATTTTTTTTATTTTCATCCGAGTCATGATCTCACTGTTATGAAGGCATAATATATTGAGGTTGTGTTAGCTGAATATATTATGAAGCAGGAACCGTGTACAAGCGCTGGCCCACGTGCTATGTAATGATCACGTGATGTTATTGCTCCGTATGGCGGGAAAATGTACAACCAACACGTGGCATGTTGAAACTTTCATTCTATAGACCCTACCCAATTCTATGAAAGTGTTTTCATACATTTGTTAATCAAGGATCGAAGGATACAGTGAATTGTTAGAAAGGGCAAGCAATTCATGTCTTTCATTTAGCTGCTATCATGGTGGGATGAGCTCGTTCCAGCTGGGAAGATTATCGTCTCAGACGAGCTGGCCCTGATATGGGTCTCAGACAAGTTGGCCCTGATATGGAGCTTCAAATAGTGTCGGGCTCTTGATTAATTTGCTTTTCTTTTTATTGACAAAAACAGTTTGAAAAGCCCTTCCACAATATTTTCCTACGAAGAGCAGTCAAGAAATTAATAGGTTTGATTCTCAATCTGAAAATGACTTAATCTGTGTTTCTTCATTAGATCTTTCATATATTTTCCCGTAGACATCTTTGGCGTCACCGGAATAGTTGGGCCTAGTCTTCTTGGTCGTGACAAAAATTCAGCATGGTTTCAAGCATATTCTGAAGAGAAAATAAAGAAAATATCAGAATGTCTAAGTGTCAGAATATGCCCTTGTCCCGTATGTACTAATACAAAGAAAAACCCGAATTTTGATTTTAAATTGGCCGGGCGTCCGATGAAACTAACCTCTTCATTGTCAGCCGATCATTGCGGCCAATTACTTGAATCTAATTTAATGGTTAAAGAGCAGGAAGAATGCATTTGCTCTTCAAAGAGAGAAAATAATGATGGGAAATGCAAGAGGCAATGGATTATTCAATGAAAACCATCAAAGACGAAGAAGTCCGCCATAGCCGCTCGCGTCAAAAGTTACCATAAAAAAAAAGATAATTCGAACACGTCCGTTTTTTCTATAATTGGCTTGAATTGGGTACTTGAATAATCGCTGTAGGTCCTTGAAAAGTCATTAAATTCAATGCAAGAAAAGGCTTGCGAACCCTGTAATCGTCTTGTGAATTTCTGCGTTTACGCAGCGTCCTGAAAGAGAAAAAATATATGCATCATACTCCAATGTTTCACTCGACATTTATCTGTAATCAAACGTGATAATAATTGTTTAAGTAAAACTACGATCATCTCCATGGTAAGCTAGGACTGACTTTTTTAAAAGTCGCATTCCAAAATTGCGCAAGCCCGTATTCTGCAAAATACGTAATATTCGAATCGCACGTTCATAAAACGATATCATGGTTTCATAATATTTTGTTTATTTACGAATTACACCGTAACTGATTTTAATATATTGTCAAGCAGCACATGTGTTGCAATTCTAGAAGATAAAACAATATCAATTTGTGTTCCATTCTCATAATCCGTTTTCACGGCCGCAATCGACACCGCCGATGTTGTTGTTTTTGCGTCTGTAAAACGGGACTACTTTCGAGCTGATCGTTTGCCAGGAAACTTCCAATCGTTTGCTAGAAAACGTCTGCACCTTTGTTCGAGGTGTGAAAAGACGACCGGCACCCTTACCGTAGGTTGCCGGAGATTTCCGGCGATCGTCTTTATCTGACAGACGTTTTTTAAAAAACGATCAACTCATACACCCATCGTTTGCATCGACGTTTTTTCCCATCGTTTAAAACGTCTAGCAAACGAACGTTGGATGGATACGATCCCTAACTCCGAAGGGATAAAACCAACCAAAAACGTTTGTATATTTAGATGAATAAGGCGAAGGCCTCTATTTTAACGGTATCGCCAGTCGTATCTTTTACTTTGTTTTGTTCACACTGCTCGTGAATTAGTGGACTATGTTTTTGGTTCTTGAAGTCGGACATTCCCAGTCGGACATTCCCAGACCCCATATTCAACACATTGTGCCATGCTGTCAGAGCAATGCGTCAAATTTTATTTTGTAAACTATGCACATGATAACAAGGGTTTCCACCACACCTCGTGGTTTCCTTCTGGCAGGATTTTAGTGTCAGCATTGTCCGTGATGATAAGCAGACGTGTGAAGTTGGACGACCGTCGACGTGGGGGAAAAACTTGGTTTGATTCATTGGTAAATACCAGACCATACTGTATTTACGTCCTTGAACTGAATCATTGTTTGTGTTGTTTACAGCCCATCATCGAACTCGCTTGCAACTTGAGCGGAAGGAAAACGTTTCGTCAGAATTCCTTTCTCAGCAACAACAACATTTACATTTTAGTGCTGGTAATGAGAAAATATTTGTCGCATAATTTGGCAATTAATTGAATTCTTATAACACAAAGTTGGCCAACTTAGATTCAAAGTATTTTGGCCTATTTGTCAATTGTCCGTGCCAATTCGCTAAATCGTGATTGTGAATTTGGTCCGAATTTAATAGGTCTGGTTTGTACGATCGAGTTGAGCGTACACTTGGAGTTGAGCACACTTGGAGTTGAGCACACTTTGGAGTGGAGCACATTTGGAGCTGAAAATACGCTCCAAAGTTCTAAATTTAACTTGTAAGGCACGTGTAAATTAAATTTCTAAGAACGATGGGGATTTCTATTGACCAGTACAGACAACAAATTGGTATCCATTGCATAGTACGATTACGAGGCAATCAGGTAAAGCTAGCAGCACTCATGCTTCCGATTGTGTATGCTTTTTTACATCACTGGATTTCAAAGGTCACAGTTAACTACAGGTTTTATAGTGAGGATGAAGCTTCCAGGTCTAACTGTTCTTATTTTGCCAGTTTATGGATTATGCAATTGTTTGTATGTAGGTATTATTTGCCGGCTCTCGTAACAATGGCAAATTACGTGGAAACAAATCCTGCCCATATAATTAGCAGCACAAAGATTGTTCATGGTAGCTTTCATCAAGGAGCTCAAATATTCTCTGCGATGTCCAGAGGTAAACAGTGTATGGCAAACTGTATTTGTTTTCATGCCTTTGTAATGCTGAATAAAGAGATACAGGTAACTCATTTCACACAGCGAACTCTAGATCACTCCCGATTCTTGTAACCGCGAAAACGCTTATTGCACCCTATCTCTTTTCATGTTATTGAGTACATATTTTGTCTTCCCTGACTCGAGTGCCCACTAGCGGGCAGTCGGAAACTCCCGAAAATCGAAATAGATGTACACTATTCTGAAGCAACGAATCGATATTGCACATCCATTACTGTTCCAGACAATGGGTACTTTCATTTTGAATTTCTTTCTTCTCTTGTTGAGTAGCCATCAATGTAAGTAGGCTAGGGGTCCTATCTTCTGTCCCATCTGTCACACTGGAAATGACCTCATGCAATCTTTGTCCACTGTAATGATGGAACTGTGACCTCAAAATTATTGTACTAACTTAAGAGACTGTCCTGAGAAAAAATGACGCAAACCCAGAACATACTGGGCTTTTTTCTCTGTTCAGATGGTTGTCTATTTGCAAAATTCTGCTCTCAATTGGATGAAATCATATCTGGATAACCGACAACAATTTGTATGCATTGATAATGAGATGTCTGATCCTCTCCCTATCCAAGCAGGTGTTCCACAAGGGTCTATATTGGGACCTCTGCTATTCATCATATTTGTCAATGATCTCTTATTATCTGAACTGTCTAGCACAATAGATTTGTATGCTGATGATACTACTGTATATACTTTTTCCTCCAATGTTTATGAATTGGAAAGAATATTGAATAAGGATTTAGAGATTATAGAAACATGGTGTTACCACAACAAATTGTATATCAATACTGATAAGTCCTCTGCTATGCTCCTGGCTACATCATCCAAGATTTACAAGCTTCGCGAGACATTGCACATTACAATAGGTAATGCTGAACTAAAAAATGTGAAGGATGACAAAATTCTCGGTCTGAGGATTGACCAATCACTAAGCTGGCAACCACATGTGAACTCTCTCTGCAACAAAATTTCGACTAAGCTGGGAATACTATATAAACATAAAAACCTACTCAAAAAAGATGCAAAACTTCTTTACTACAATGCTTACATCCTTCCCCATATTGATTACTGTATTACTCTATGGGGAAATTCAAATGCCTATCAAATTGACAGAATTAACAAATTACAAAAACGAGCAGCTAGAACTATACTCAACGCGCACTATTTAACACCATCAGCAGAACTTTTTAAGGAACTCAACTGGATCAGTGTATTAGACAGGATATATTATCAAAAAGCTGTACTTATGTATAAAATTATCCACAATCTTTGTCCTCCTTATCTGAACAGTTTGTTCAAATATGTTGGGGAGATAACATCAAGGCATCTAAGATCAACAGAAAATAATGATCTGTTTGTTCCCAAGCCAAAATCAAATATGCTGACAAGAAGCTTGAGCTACACAGGAGCCAAAATATGGAATTCGCTGGACAAGAAGCTAAGAGAGTCTCCCTCGGCTGGAGCCTTCAAACATCGACTGATAAAAATTCTTCAGGCAAAAAGCATAAGTTAGCTGGATGCCATGATGTTAGATATATTATTATGTGTTTGATGTATACTTTGAATTTGGTTGAACTGTTTTCATATATATATTTAATGTACATTGTTTGATTGTTTGTTAGAGGGCCTCTGGGAAGAACAGTTTACACAACTGACAGAGTAAATACTTGTATTTGTTACCCTCAGAAAATAAAGTAATATATATATATATATTGTTTTGTTTCCAACCTGTCTCTCCCCAGATGTTATACGAGAATGGGGTAAATGGTATCCTGGCAGACGAGATGGGTCTGGGGAAGACGATTCAGTGTATAGCATTGATATCACATCTGGTCAATATGGGAGTGGTGGGCCCATACCTGGTCATAGGTCCCTTGTCTACCTTACCCAACTGGTACTCCGAGTTTGTTCGATTCTCCCCTAAGGTAAGTGTGCAGTATATTATATTATCACTTCTGGTAAGTATAGGAGTTGTGGGCCCATATCTGGCCTTTGGTCCATTGTCTAATACCCAACTGGTACTTTGATTTCGTCCAATTCTCCCCTAAGATAAGATTAGGATGCTGGTATAATATTGTTATCACATTTGGTCAATATTGGAGTCTATACCTGGACGTAGGTCTCTTGTCTAATACCCAGCTGGTGCTCCGTGTTCGTTCGTTTCTCCCCTAAGGGAAGACAAGTATGCAGTGTATAATATCACATCTGGTCAATTTGGTAGTTGTGGGTCCATACCTGTTTGTCAGTTTCTCTCCTAAGGTAAGATTAGGATCCTGTGTATAATATTGTTATCACATCTAGTTATGGGAGTTGTGGGCCCTTGCTGAAACTGAAGGGGGAAAGTATATCTCCAAGTTTTCCTGTTGTGAATATTTATTTATTTTATCAACTTACATGATCTTTCGGTAAAAGTCATTCCTCCAAAAACATTTTCCCGTGAAACAAAAGGTTTGTACACTACATTGAAATGCCTCGAAAATGACAATTAAGATTCAAAGCCTTGAAAGTTAGAAAGTTATTATGCTAAAGACCTTAAAAATGGGAATTATTGTCCTTTGTTCTCAATTCAATTCACAAGTTGTCCGGCTGTAGCTCGCTTGTACTCTTGTTAACCCACTTAGAAATCTTTCACAGTTCCGGGTCAGTCGATCTTGATTCGCACCTTAATTTTGATATGATACATGGGGATGAAACGTCGAACTTGTATTATTGAATCATCCTTCAGAAACTCCAGTATGGGCCAAATGTTTGTTCATAGTGAAGAATCCTACATGTACGTTAAGCTTTGTGTTCCCTTGCTATGTGTGGATTAAGTTTTTCTGCCTTTACTAGAGAGTTGGACAGTTAAGGACAGGCCCCCAAGTTGGTGAGCGGCATGAGTTTTGTACCATTTATGTTGCCGCGAGGAGAAGATTAATTTCTTCTAAGTGATGGCTGTACATGGATAGTGACACATGTCCAGCTAATCATATCACAGATAGCCGAAATAACGCTGAACGCAACGTTAACGTTAGGTTTTTCTTATGGTTTTGCTAGGTATGTTTGTTTGGGTCATCGACGCCGTGTGATCAATAAGATTAGGTGCGATGTTAAACTTCAAACAACCAACCAACCACAGTTAAGGACAGGCAAATAGCATTTAGAATAGTTAGACCTCATGGAAACGCAACGATTCAAAACTTATCTGCATAGCTTCAAACTAGACTGAAGTCATAGAGGTATGCCTTCAAAACAGGAACCATTACCTTGAAAAGACCTTGAACATTGGAGCTCCACGGTATATGAACCCTGGAAACTTCCACTGATCTGTGCAAGAACACATACAGGCTGCACACGAGTCCAGGACACGTGAAAAGTTGGAAACATTGAAATAATCAATCGCTTAACAAAGGGATTCTCCACAAACAATAAGCTAAAAGAATGTACTGACCTTTAAATGCAAGCAAAAGGATTGTTTGTTTTCTGATTCAGGTTCCGGTAATTTTGTATCATGGCACAAAAGAAGAACGTTCAAATCTCCGGCGGAAGATCAAGCGGGCTGTTCCTATAAAGAAAAATGTGGAGAGCCAGCCAGTTGTCGTTACATCATATGAAATTGCTATGAACGACCGAAAGTTCCTGCAGAATTATGAATGGAAGTACCTTATAGTGGACGAAGGACACAGACTAAAGAATGCTCAGTGCAAGCTTATACAGTAGGTTATTTAATGCCCATTGCAGGCTATACAGTATAGTAAAGGTCATCAACCCATTAATGTGGCTTTAGATGAAAGAGTTCAGCCATGGGTTGACAAAGAAAATTTTATTTTCTCTTCAAATGTATTAGTGAGGAAGATACGGTGGAGTGAAAACTGGTTCAGCCCCAAGCAGGTCGCTAGAACAGCTAGAAGTCCATCTTGCTTGTTAACACAATATCTCATGAAGAATTATTGTCAGACTTTCCAAATTCATATGACATACTGCAGCTGGCGATGACGTAGAAGTCTATTGATGAGGACAGACCTTGAGCTATTTTGTGAAGGTCAAATTCTAGTGTTGATGATATATTTTGAAGGATTACATCTAGGCTCCACGAATTCATACTATTTGAACCTGATGTTGGACTAGAAACCATTTCAATTTGACTGACTTTGGCCTAATTTATCAAGGTAAATTTTTGACTTGCCTGTACGAAGTACACAGGGTTGCATCAAGAGCCAAACATAATGGGCGCCCAAAACATCTGACACCCAAACTCAAATGAAAAAAAAAAGTGGTGGTGTTCAATTTGAAAGGATTTCTGGAGAGAATACTCTCAGAAAAAGCTTCTGAGAGCCTCCATATTGATCTGATTGCATAGCTGGGTATTGAATTTTATGCCAATAAACCTATTTTGTGATTGATCACAGGCTATTTGCACCGAAATTCAGTAAAACTGGACCCTCAATAATGAATTACAAATGGGAACTGGTAGTTTGGAATCAGAACCTGCAAAAAATTCCTTGATTCAGCCCTGGTACAGAAATAGCTAATGTCACACCTCATCGTCTTCGGCATCCAATAATGTTAAAGATACTGAACCCTCCTGCAGACCTCTTTACACACCCTCTACAATTTGTCTTTACACAGCTAAAAGTATTCCTTACAGCTATGGTAATCTATATTTTTGTTGAATTCGCATTTCTGTAGGATTCCAAATATATAAATGTGTTCGCTGTAAATCTGTAGGTTGTGAAGATACTCGAATTGCAAAACAAATATTTAATAAAATGAGCCTTCTATTTTAAATGTCTATTTTCACAAATGTATTCAATTTAACTTACATCATCATTTCCTGTAGAAGACTCAACAGAAAATCCATTTCTCAGTTTTGTCAAATTTGGACTGGTTGTGATTCTATTGACATTTAATTCAACTTTAAAGATCAAAACTGTGATTTGCTCGATTTTGTAAAGAAATATTTCATATAATGTGAACCAGACCAAAATTGATAAAACTGAGACACAGATTTCCTGTTGGAGTGTAATACTTTTTATCTCGCCTTACGAAGTAAAGGGGAGATATTGTGAGGGGGGGGGGGGGAAGAGGATGTCGGTGTCGCTGTCCCCGGCCTGGAAATGATAAGGATTTTTGGTTTAGCAAATTCAAAAAAAATCTAGAAAATTTAGGAAAAAAATATAAAAAAAAGGGGAGTGGGTACTCGACCTGGGGGTACTACCCCTGGGATGCTGCAATGTTAAAATCCCTATGATAGAGTTTTGCGTTTAGCTGAAGTGCACATGTACATCTGTACTTATAAAGTTTGTTGCAGTTGTCAGCTGTCATTGGATGATTATGAAACTTCGTACACATGTTAGAGGATGTACCTGTGCTATTTTTGAGATGAAATATTAATTTTTCTCCAAATTGTGGCAAATGATTGTACATCTGTACATCTGTACATCAGTTTGCTGCAGTTGTCAGCTATCATTGAATGATTATGAAACTTGGTACACGTGTTTCTGGTGATTAGAGGATGTACCTGTGCTATTTAAGAGATGAAATATTAATTTTTGTTCAAATTTTGAGGGTTTTGTCTAAGGGCTGTTCCATTAAAATAGGTATGGGGAGGGCAGAAGGCAACTCAAATATTATTCTATGGGTCATCGGGGACACGAAAATTCCTATTTCGTCGGTGGTGGTATAAGCAATTAATTCTATTACATGGGTGGTCATCAAAATTTCAAAACAAACTTCTGCTAAATACATGTACCTGTCAAATGTGTAGAACTATCCTTGGAAATGAACAAAGTTATTCTAGTGATTATTTATCAAATTTTTTAATGTTTTGACCATCCAATTCATCAATTCTGACGTTTTTAGTTGACAATGTTGCTTGTACCAGTTTGTGTTGACAAAATTTGAGAAACCATTTGAGTAAAACAGGTAAAGGACTGGACTACATATTTTTGTGATCTGCAATTAAATTATGTGGGTGGTGAGAGTTTCTGAAAATTCTATTTTATGGGTCATGTGCCCTGAAGTAAATTCAATTACGTGAGTGGTGGGTCTGAGAAAAACTTGCCTTCCGCACCTCCCAGACCTTTTTAGCCCACCATCACCAGATGGTGGGCTGTTCAAATCGCTTTTCGTCCGTGGTCGTCCGTCCGTCCATAAACAATTTCTTGTTATCGCGATTTCTCAGGAACTACGTTATGGATCTTTCTCAAATTTGATACACAGGTTCCCCTTGGGGTCTAGTTGTGCAAGATACCTTTTCTGGTCCGATTCGAAAATCCAATATGGCCACCAGGCAGCCATCTTGGATTTCCCCATGAAACCTTGTTATCGCGATTTCTCAGGAACTTTTTATGGATCTTTCTCAAATTTGATACACAGGTTCCCCTTGGGGTCTAGTTGTGCAAGATAACTTTTCTGGTCCGATTGGAAAATCCAATATGGCCACCAGGCAGCCATCTTGGATTTCCCCATGAAACATTGTTATTGTCATTTCTCAGGAAGAACTGCATGGATTTTCTCAAATTTGGTACACAGGTTCCCCTTGGGGTCTAGGTGTGCAAGATACCTTTTCTGGTCCGATTCGAAAATCCAATATGGCCACCAGGCAGCCATCTTGGATTTCCTTATGAAACTTTATCGCGATTTCTCAGGAACTACTTCATGGATCTTTATCAAATTTGGTACACAGGTTCCCCTTGGGGTCTAGTTGTGCAAGATACCTTTTCTGGTCCGATTCGAAAATCCAATATGGCCACCAGGCAGCCTTCTTGGATTTCCTCATGCAACTTTATCACGATTCCTCAGGAAGTACTGCTGGGATATTTCTCAAATTTGGTACATAGCCATAGGATCCCCTTGGGGTCTAGTTGTGCAAAATACCTTTTTCGATCTGATTCGAAAATTCAATATGGCCACCAGGCGCCCATTTTGAATTTCCCCACGAAACTTTATCATGATTTCTCAAGAAGTACTGCATGGATCTTTCTGAAATTTGGTACACAGGTCCCACATGGGGCCTAGTTGTTCAAGATATCTTTTTTGGTCCGATTCGAAAATCCAAGTTACGCTTCAAATTAATATGGTATTTCAGAGTTGTGACGTTGCATCACAAGAGTCGGCGGATGAAAGGATGGGGCATATTCTATATATTGACTATAGAGAATATCCATACCTTCACCTTCCATATCAAGGAGTTCAAATAATTCGGGATTAAAAAGTATTTCTTTGAGTTTTCTTTAGTCCATGCAGTTTGCAAGTGAACTGCCCCACCGTTTCGTCTGCCGGGGTCGGCTACATGAAAGGACGTTACTCTTGTGACACAACGTCACAACTCGACAACTGTAGACTACTGCATGTTTCGATCCAAGGTAGATAATCAGGAGTCAAACACTTTCGAAGTTTCAAATTTACTGCGCAGACCGGATCCCTTCAGTATTAAGTATTGTACCATCTTACTATTTTCGAGCATGGTATCTTAAAAGATATGTCTCAAGCTAGCCCAGTAAACAGAACAGAATTAGCATTCGTTCCTAATAATAAAATCTTAAGTATGTTTCATAGCTCATGCCAAAGTGTCAAAGATATATTTGTCTTTGCTTTGAGTACCCAATGATGACACGTGCAAATATAAAAAATAAAATACTACAAAACGAAGACGAAGAATCCTCTGTACATGTACATTCACTTTCAGACTAACTTGTAGTCTTGTACTATAACAACCGACATAAGTACAGTTTCTAGAAATCTTGAAACTCCTGAAACTTTAATAGAAAGATATCTTGGTGTTTTCCAGTGTCCCTTTTTCGATCTTTTTTGCTCAGGTTCGAAATTCTGTAAACAAAATTGCAAATCAATCGCTTGTTCCTAGTAACAATGGACAAAAAGATCCTCTTGTCATTAGCTTACAATTATCGGACAATGGTGGGCGCCAAGATCCTTCAGGATCTCTCGTTTAATGGAACAGCCCTAAGTAATTTGCCAATGATGTACATGTATATACATGCACACCTGTACATGGAAAGTTTTCTGAAGCTGTCAGCATTTATTGGATGAGCTTGACACTTGCTACCCAAGTTCAATGTAATTTGAGGATGTGCGTGTGCTATTTAAGAAATATGACATTAAATGTGAATTTTTTGTCCTAATTATTGCAGTTTAGACTTTGTACGTTTCCATTGATAGAGACCCCAACATTTTTTTCACCTAATTTATTTTGGATTAGTTTAGATTTGATTTCATAGAGGGCATTTTTTAAAGTTCAATGCTTCTTAAATTTTCGAAAACGAATCAAAACTTGATTTTATGCAGATTTTTGAAGTTATTTTATTTCAGCGGTTTATTGGAAATCAGTTTATGTTAAAACAATGGGCGCCTAATGGGTAAAATGGTACACAATTATAAGTAAATTTCTGAAAAAACTTCTTCCTTTCTTTTAATTTCAGGACAATTTTAATAAAATTTGGTAGTCAGGGGTTTTTGAACATGCTAGATCTGCTGGTAGTCATTTTGTTGACGCCGCGGCAATATTTAGCTGCCTAATTTGCATAATGGAACACCGTTTTACTATTGGTACCGGGGTACCTGCATTGAAACAGGTATCAAATCTCACCAGTATTTCTGAATGTGAACTTGAGAAAAAGATTGGACCCATGGACAACCTAAACATTCCCACACCACATAATTATCTTTGCCCACTGACAGTCATTCATGAGTTAATTTCCATAAATTTCCTACTCGGTATGGAACATTTATTTTATTTGATGATGTATATTCCAATTTTCTAATAAGAAATAACTTTTAAACAAAATGAATAATTTTTTAAAATCAAATCAGTTGAAGATCCCGCATTTCTTTTTGTTTATTCTGTTGTAAAGTAGATGAAGCACCATTGTCAGCCAGAAGGAAAAACATTTGAGTGAATGGAGTCAAAGTTGTTGTTGTTGTTGTTGTTGCAAAATAAAATATAGTGACACAGATTGATAAAACTTACTTCATCACGACTATTTTATATGCTATTAATATTTTTTAATCTTAAAACATTTTAGGAAATATTATTCTGGCGAAAATGATTAAACATTTCAATGATTTGTTTCAAATCGCAAGTTTAGTCCATGCTTCCAAGTTAGTTCAATTCAATTTCAAGGGAGATTACTACTAACGTGACTGGAGCTGTTTTCTCATCACCCGCGAAAACGGCGACCGCATGCTGTACCAGCTGGTCGTGGTAAGGAGAATTTCATGGTGAACCATAAGACGACTTGCGAGAGATTTACGTTCTTTGAGGTCATGTAACTTGACATTGTATTACATTCTGACATATCACATATTAATTCATACATTAAACAGTAACAATAGCGCAAAATTTATAGCAAAATAGATCGTTTTTCGCCAGCATTCAATCTCAAACGACGCTATCAAAAGGGCACCGCCATTTTAGACGTGAGACGCCCTCTGTCGGCATGACCTCGTTACCCCTGGTTACGTCAAACAACAAGACGTTATGCGC